>JAUZSU010143070.1:0-15325 GCA_034780255.1 Parotocinclus maculicauda | reverse complement strand
GAGTCTGCATGTCCTCCCCGTGTCTGCATGGGTTTACTCCGGGTACTCCGGTTTCCTCCCACAGTCCAAATACATGCACGTTAGGTTAATTGATTACTCCAAATTGGCATTGACTTGTGTATATATATATGTATGTTGTGACTGGTGTTGAGATGAACTTGTGTATGGATATAACCTTGTGTGTGTCGCTTACTTGGCCACTGATGCCAATAGCGACGTTAAAGAAGCCAAATAAATAAATAAATAAAATGTAAAATGTATTAGTCATTGCATTTAAGGATTTTCTATTTGCCACTGTTGCAATAGGTTTGCTCAATAGTTCCGTTGCAAAAAACGCAATAAAAATGAATGACTTGAGATTTCTAGAATGACTTGATTTCTCACACAACAATGACCAGGATATGCAGGGATAAAACAGGGGAGAAACATGGATGTAAAATGTATATTCTATTAAAAGCGTCTTACTTTAGTGGTCAATTTGCATTAATATGATTTTTATTAATATGAATTTGTTATTTATGCAAACTGACCACTGCGATGAAAGGGATATTAATAAAAATAACACTTCCTACAGCAGAGCATTATTACAAACATAACAAATATTTTGCATGCCCTAATTAAGCCAGTGGCAAGAAAAAACCTTAAATGTAATACGGTATAATCCTTGGGAGGACTGTGTTGGCCTAATAGTAAAAGCACTGGACTATGGACCAGAAGGTCCAGGCTTTATATTCCACCTCTGCCACAGTTGGGTCCCTGAGCAAGGCCCTTAACCAACAATTGTTTGTATTTTAAGACTGTATGAATTGTAAGTCGCTCTGGATAAGGGCGTCTGCTAAATGCCGTAATTGGAAATTAGTAATGAAACCCAACCTCTTTGCCACAGTAGATCTTCAGTATACTGGCTTTATTATAATGGTAAATACCTACAGTTACGTACTGTCCTAGTAACTGAATTAATTAAATAATCCTTGCAATTTCAAAATAAAACAAAGCAACCCTGCTTTCCTAGATGAACAGATGCAGAAAACGAGAGGTTAAACAGAGTTTGCAAAGGTTTTTAGAGGAACGGAAGTAGATTATTTGCCTGTTATGATTTTTACGAATAGGTGCAGTCGTTGCATACCACGCCTTCATTTTTGTCTTAAATGGGAAAGTTATTTGTCTGCCCAACTAGAATAATAAGTGCCTAACAGGTAGGATATCATTCAGAAGAACTTAATGATAAAGAGCCATATGGACTTACCATCTCTCCATTTTCTATCCAGCATGCTCTTTGGGGCATTGGACGAACAGAAGAGAAAGCCATTCATGAAGGAGGAGACGTCTACAGGAACCACAGCGTCACACACCATCTCCAGCTTTGCGAATTCTAGAAGAGATTTAGTTTAAAAAAAATGCTGATTAGCAATAATCCAACAAAGTGGTGAGAGCTTAAGATTTGTTTGTGGCTTCTTGGCTTCATTTCCAGCAATATCGCTAAAGCCACAAAGTCAGCTCGAGGGAGGTTTTTTGCCTTAGAAGGTTGGGGATAAGCAGAGTTTTTCATGTACACTTTTCTAATATTCCTATTCCCCGTCTGCCAAGGTAACTCGACAAGGACGCCGGGTAAAAGTTTTCAATGAGATCAGAACTTGAAAGTTAAAAATCACCCCATTTCATTTTTTTTGCTCTTTCACCTCTTCCTTTCCTCCCTCTTCTTTCATCCTTTACATTTAGCATCCACTCAAGGTTCATCCTTATCGGTTTCAGATTCAATTAGCTGCTCCGAAAGGGGCTCCGTTTTCTTCAGGAGGTCTGGCAGTACCTGTGAGATTTAAGCATGGAACTCTAGCCAACTTTAACTAAAAAGCCTGTTTAATTGAGGGATCTCTCCCATCATTCCATCTGGCCCCTTCAGCCTTCTGTCTCTATTTAAAAGAAGGGAATTGGTAACGATAATGAGGTATTAAAACTCCGAGCTGAATTTGGGGGTCTTACTGTCCCATCTGTATATTTTGTACTGAAATAAACGCGGTCTAATTTGCTTAATATTCACCTTGTTTGCAATTACATTACCGAGGTGAAACTGTCTATCAGAGACATTATGGCGAAATGCTTATCCCAACAACAATTAGGAACAAAACAGAGGTGTCTGTGTGCAGTTTGTCTACTTATTGGCATGCCTGCACATGTCCCACCTGTTAGTGACAACGCCAGGCTGTTATTTGCATGAGGTCTACACAACTCAGCTAATGAGGCTCCAGCTCCATATGGACACAGCGGAGTGGTGTGTGTATGTGTGGGCCCCGGCGCTGCTCCACCGTTAAGGACGTTAGCACAGTGTTGAAAGAGTGCTGGAAAACATTTGGGACCGTGTGTGGTGAGGACACACTAATTGGGTGAGCTGGCACACGTCCTGAAGTTACATCGAATGAGCCATACAGGAACAACTCATTTCAATTAGGCTAACACACACACGCTGTACATCCTGAGGAAAGCGTTTCGGGAACGGAGAGCGTGTGGGTGGTCTCAGGCGTAAAGGTCTCAGCCCATGACAAAGTCTATCTCCATGACAACCAGGTACACCAATTAGCAAGGATAGCATAAAAGCAAAAAATATTGTTTACAGCAAGAGCAGCTATATCCACAAAGCTTTGTTCTACTTGGGAACATTTAGGAATCTTTGAAACGTTTATTTTCTATGACTTTGGGCCTGTAATTACGTTAATTATTGCTGAGCATGTTAACTATAAACATTAACATTTTCAATCAATGCTTTATTGTTTACTTTAGAATTTAGGAATACCTGCGCTACTGCTCGTTAATGCAAATATCTAGTCAGCCAATCACACGAAAGCAAATTAATCCATTCAGATAAGTAGGTGTGATTAAAACAACCTCCTGAAATTCAAACCGAGTATCAGAAAGGGGAATAAATGTGATTTAAGTGACATGGCATGTTTTTGCTGGTCAGGGTATTTCCGAAACTGCTGATCTACTGGGATTTACACTGATAGCCTCTGTGGTATAATGAGATGGTAAAGTCAAAATTTGGCATCATGAAAGCATGACTCCATCATGCCTTGTATCAACAAGTCCAGCTGCTGTGCCGAATGTGCAGGCGACAAATCTGCAGGAACTGTTAAATGTTGTGTTGGTGGTGGACTGTGGTGGCCTAGTAGTTGAGGTACTGGACTATGAAGCAGAAGGTCCAGGGTTCAAATCCCACAGTTGGCCTTAACCTACAATTGGATTTGTAAAGCTGTATTAATTGTAAGTCCTGTTAGCTCTGGATAACGGCGTCTGCTAAATTACATAAAATGCAATGTAAATGTAAAAATGTAAATGTAAAAGGTTCTATCATGTCAATATGGACAACTATAATAAACATATAATAAAGGAAAGCCCTCAATCAATAAAACACAGAGAGAGACCTGAGAGTTGGTTGTGATACAGGAACTCCATCTGAAGTCGCTGTCCTCCTTTCTGAGCCAGAAGGTAAGGAGTGGTGTACTCAGGATCTCCTGTGGCACACATCACATCCGCCCCGCTAAACACCAGCGCCATGGTTGTCAACACATCAGGCTGGAGGACAGCAGAACACAAAGCCTAACAGCACACAACACACATCGTTTATTTATTAATTTTCCTTCACATCAGCATCAATGGCTATAAGTATTAGGAGCAAAGTTACATCAATAGTGGTGACAATAAACCCATAAGGACACAGAGAGGACATGCAAACGCCATACAGGTGAAATCCTAGTGCAGGATCTAACCAAGGTTGCAAAACTAGATGCATTTATTCATTGTTGTGTTTTAAATCCATTTTATTTTTTTCCCAATCCACCAGGTGATACACCATTTCCCACATAATGTTCAAAATAGCTCAACAAATGTAAGATAATGCTTTTTTGCCACACTGCATACACTGTGAAACGCTTTCAGGAACATGATCAAGGGTACAAGGTGTTGCCACAGCCTCCAAATTCCCCAGATCTAAATCTGTGAAATGTGCTAGAACATCAAGGTCAATCTTTGGTGGTTTTAACGCACTAATGACAACTTGGCACCATATACCACAGAAGGTTTTGTAGAGTCAGTACCTTGGTGGGTTGGTCTGTTTGGTGTCAGTTTATTACTGTTTGTGCTGCACTGTGCAAAGATTTTTAAATAAAGTGTAATAGGAAATAAAAATCTGCAATTTAACATTGTGACATTGTGTACTTATCGCTGCAGATCCACAAACACAGACAGGAGTTTATGAGCAGAAGTGCATTGTGTGTGTAAGAATAATTGTAGTTACCTTACCGGTCACGTTTGAACTAGAGACTGTTCTTGGTCGAAGTGTTTAGAGACTTTTTGTGCAAGTTATTGTTTGTCTGTATGACTTTCTACTACTTATCTGTAACAAACTGTACGTGCTGTGCTTGTTCTAGTATAAAGTGTCCCAACACCCCCACACCACAATACTAATATATAGCGTAACATCAGAATTCAAATGCTTTATTATTAGACCAAATTGGACACTGATCTATGCATTCACGGGAAAACATGGCCCCATATTTGAACAAAAATTCAACATTTGAACCATGGTAAAATGCATGTGTAACACCAAGCCTCGGGGTGTGACTCAGATTCCAAATCTGAATCCACTTTAAGTTCAAATTCCAGGTTTTTAGTGCATTCTCTATAACCTATAATTCACTCGTAGAGTCCCCGTTTCACCTGGCTGACCTTCCATAATGTTTATAATACTGTCTTTCAATGCATATGTTGCTTCTGACAAACAAAAGTATCAGGTTTTCATAACAGGGTTGTAAAAGTATGTTAATATAATTTCTAGAATTACTCCATAAGTGGAAAAAACGTAGTTAAACAGTAGTCAAAAAGCATGTATAAAACCATGTTAACTATGCAAATATCAAGCCAACAGCCATTTGGTCATAGTCCTGCTTCACAGACCGTATTGCATTCATTAAACGGCAAATGCCTCTGTACTAGCGTACATATTGCGCGCACACACACACAAAGTCAGGTCATTGCTGGGTTGCACACAGCAGCATCTCATCCCCAGGGCAAGATCAATTACTAAGCTGACTGAGATCTGTTGTTGGGTAGTTAAACTCATCTCGGTCATACTTTAATCCTTCTGCTTCATAACTCATTCACGCTCTTACAATGTAAACAACAAATGTGTCTATATTTTATGCTGGGTGAAATCTCGAGCTGCCCCCGTGGATAAGACGGAATTTATTGGCAGAGAAACCCAAAATAATAGTTGATGAAAGAAATAATAGTCTGACTTGAAAGCAAAACCGGACCTTGGCAAAAGCAACGCACGCAGGCCAATTAAAATGTGACGGGAAAGGAGCCAGTCGATAAACAGAACAGTGCAGATAGCTCCAAGACACTGACAGAGAGAGAGCTGCTGTAATGCTACCTAACGCTTCCTTTCATGTGTAAAGCTGCAGCTCACGCACCCCATCGATCCACCCCAAACAGGCCTAATCCAGGACTTGCAGGCAGCTATCAACACATCCACCCACTCACATACGTTTGTATTACAATATTTGTGAGGTCCTTCCATTGATAAGCTAAGTACTGTTAACGCTACATTCAATTTTTTACCCAAAGCACATTGTTTTACTCTTGTTGGTTTTTAATTGCCTTGGTCTTGAATGTTGCTATAGTTGGAAGAGTATTTTGTCTCCACAAAGACAGAAACGCACACAGTTGTCCTGCTATCCTTGTGAGAACTTTCCATTGGCAATGTAAGACTACTGCAGATAATTAATGCCATACCTACATCTACCCCAACCTTGACCCCCCTAGCCATACCTAGCTTTTGTTTTTTATTTAAATAGCAGTTGCCAAAAAAGTGAGGACCAGAAACTGTGCTAACCGGCCGAAAATCTTTTCATCATCGTAGGTAGATTTGGTCCTCACAAGTATAGCAAGACAAAGAGAACACACACACACACACACACACACACACACACACACACACACACACACTCTTTCTATTACCATATAGATTAAGGTTTAAAAGCCAACCAATTCCTACAGGTCCCATATATCCACTCAAGACATAAAACAATCAAACGCAACCTCCTCACTGGCAAGAACGATACAGACATATTCACTGATCGCTTTATAAAGTACACCTTGCATGGCATATCTGAATACCCCAGCAAGTAATGGGTGAGGCGGCCATTAGGCTATGCCCGGAACACGGCCACCATCTTGAAAGCCACCATATTGGATCAAGGGTGAGCTTTGGGAAGGTGTCATGTAGCATATCAAAGACAACCAGAAATCGATTGACACAATATGATTTGCAACATTTCTTGTGGTTCAAAAGTTATCTCATAAATCTCAAAACTTTTGTTGTTTGTTACAGGTAACTGAAGATGAAAATGATGCTAGATCGCAATGTTTTCCAATTTGAATGTGAATTCACACTGAAACTGCTTCACAGATAACTTCCGTGTGCCGTGTCTAATTTCCATACAAAGAAGCTCCAATCTTTAAAGTACAGGTGGTCACTCAGCGTTAAGAACTGCTGGGACTGTGGTAGCCTAGTGGTTAAGGTACTGGACTCTGGACCTCACGGTTCAGGGTTCAAATCCCACCTCTGCCAAAACTGCCTTAAGCAAGGTTCTTAACCCTTGATTGCTCGAATTGTAAGCCTAAGCTGTAAGTTGCTCTGGATAAGGGCGTCTAAATGCCGTAAATATAAGTGTAAGAACTACTGCATTCTTGTACTGCACTTTATTTGTAATATTGTAGAGGCTAGTCCATCCCTAATTCATGTATGTAAACCTACAACCTACCTCCGCACTTTTGCCCTCCTACCCACGTTTTAAACAGAGCACCATGATCTCACCTCAGAATGAACTCCTCTATTCGTTATTCTCGCTCGCTCTCTCTCTGATTTCCATAATCATCAATGAAACCTCCAGAACACTTTCTGATCACACATGCATGTATCCACACATCTAATCCATTTTTCCATAACAAGAACTTCTTCCCTTGTGCGCATCTCAGGCTCGCTAGCTTAAGCAATGCTGATGTGAGCCGGAGCTGACAATGCAGAAAAAAAATTCTCCAAGGCTTAAAGACTAGTTACTCAAAACACAGAATCTGCCAAATGTCTCAGAGCTAGGCTACATGCATTTCTTATTTTCAACTCTTATTTCAAATGCGACAGCAAACTGTAGTGACATTAATGGAGTGCAGACATCAGTACTGATGGCTCAGCTTATTTCTGCAAACAAGAATGCTTGGGACCTGAAGTCTTGGAGAAATACGTCTGCAAAAACGAGGGAAGGATGTGGATATTTTAATAACTGGATATTTAAACTCTACATGCTTACACAAATTGGACTGCAAATATGGGAACTAAACAGGAATAAAAAACAAAACATCTAGTATTATTTTGTCAATTTAAAACTAAATAGGGTATAAATGTTCTGGCTGATCAGTGTTTAGTCATTTCAAAACACTAGGTCACTTTGCAACTTGTTAAATTTGGTCCTCAAAGCATTTTGGAAAAAATATTTTGGCACTCATCATTTGTTTGGTAGTCTGTGCACTTGCTAGAACATGTATGAAGCGAGACACACAAGTTGTATGAACGTTTCCAGCATGGTCTAATAGCTTTTGATTGGTGCAGATGTCCACTGAAATCTTCTTTTTTGAAGTTTGTTTTATTTTTGTATATATTTCTAAGAAGATTAGTGATAACAGCCAACCAAAATGAGAAATTGGAGCAAATAAGCACATTTTAAGCACAACTTTATTAATGCATATAATGCCTTATACAATGTGGATTTTGACACACCTTGCTAAGTTCTTCCTGGTTGTTCAGTCCTTCAAGAACTCTCCTGTATTTCCTCTCTTTGTACTTTCGGTGGTGGAAGATGCTTCGCTGCTCAGGTGATGCCCTCTTGTGAAGCTTCTCCTCTGCTGGCAGATTGGCTTCCCAGAAACTGTTGGCTTTCTCATTTCCAACTTCCAAAAAGAGCTTGAAAGTAAATGAACTCAAATACATCAGCAAACTTTCTGGATTAATGGGACTTATGAGTTAGTAACCAAGTACTCACCTCCACTAATTCATTAGTCCAAATGCTGCTGTCTAGCTTCAGACTCCTGACTTGAGAAATACCAGAGCCCAGAAACCGGTGCTGACCTGTGAGCAGTGCACATACACACACAGACAGGCAAATGTATTAATCACACAGGTTAGTGCTCATTTGGAACAGAATCATGTGAAAATGATGCCAGCCAGGTCAGTAGCTGAGGTAGCATTTGGCTTGTTGTGTGTACCAAGTCCTACTGGTAAAGCAAGGGTTCAATTTCCACTTCTCCCAAGCAGCCAATGTTAGGTCATTTGGCAATGTACTTTATCCACATTTCCTGGATTCTATGCATATACCAGTTGTAGGTCACTACATAAAAGCTGCTGCCAAATAACTGTATAAGGTATAAAATAAATAAGTAGTAGTGAATTTATTGGACTATGCAAAGTGGAAAGATAAGATGAAACAATGACGCAGATCTTAAATCGTACATATAGAATTGCTTAATTGATTTATGTCAAATTTATCTAATTATTTTGTTTTGTCACCGTTTCTGGTAATTAAATCAAAAGCTTTTCATTAGTGTGTTTTCAACTTTATTTGCTTTTTGCAGACTTAATTGCCTCTAACATTTAAACTCTTTAATTGGTACACTAATAGATATCAAAATGAAAATGAGTGATTTGAGCTTATTTCTTAAATGAAAACAAATGTTAAATAAGCGTGCTATAAAAAAATTATTTAAAAAAATCACAACTTCCATTAAAATCCTATATTATAAAACCTTGCATTTCAATAAAGAACCTGACCACTATAACAATGTTTGCTGCCAGGACATTCATCTCAATATCTAAAACCCCTATCCACTAGTTTTCTTTCTAAGAAAATACCAATTACTCTTCCTTCCATCTGCAAATATGAAAACATAAAAGCTCGGAAATGCAAAGCAGCCCACCCTGTGCACTCGGTTTGAGCTAGAACTCATTATCACACTAATCCCATCCATTCCAAGACCTTATTCCTCACCAGTCACAGCTCTAATTGCAAATGAAAGGCATAAAAAGGCATTAATTGCTAATGAATCATGAGTAATTAATTGTGTTTGTTGGCCTGTGTTTGTTTAACTGAACTTGAGGAGTCATTGTCGTTGTTTATGAGAAAAACAGCTGAATTAAACATTGAGAAAAACGCATCATATGAATATGGATTAAGCGATCCCCTCGTGTAATTAGTGGCAATATAGAGAACTTGCTCGCCATCATGGATCGTTATATCTGTCTAAAACCTGATGTGACTGAGGAATGTGTTTACGCATTAAATATTGGGTTTTGATTGCAATCCCTGCTAAACAAAGTTAGACTGCTTTTCATTCCAATTTTAAATTGTTTTATGATTCAAATAATAAACACAATAGCAAATGTCTAAAACTTGAAACAATATGAATGAATTAATCAATGTTATGAGACCAATTACAGTCATAGTATCAAATAACTGGTGCCACTGGTAAAGACATTTGGAAAAGGTTATGAAAAGTGTCAAACCATACAGTATATATAAATTACTGGCACTTCTGCATTTAACACTGTGTGCCTTGCGTTGCCATTTTTTGCTTTGGTATGTTCTCTCTTCTGGAGTTTAGATCAATGCCCTTGGGAAAGCCACGTCAAAATGTTGGTCACACCACACCCATCTGGTTCATCCAGTTGTCACTCACTATTATCTTCTTTGCAGACACATAGAATTTTTTTGTAAAATATCATTGCACATACAGTACATAAGACTGCATTTGTGATGTCTTGCAAAACGCATGGAGTTCCCTGGAAAAGGCGATGTGTAAATGTACTTTTCTACATTAATGCTGCCATCACAGAGGTGTAAGTGGCCATTCAAAAGGGCACTGACACAGCCCTACTTGAGCAAGTCTAGTGGCAATTGGCAAGGAAATATCTTTCAGCAGTTTCTGAAATACTCAGACCAGCCCATCAAGCACCAACAACTACAGCGCGTTCAAAGTCGCTAAAACCACCTTTCTTCTCTTGATCTCATCTACATGTTTAAATGTTTTGATTGCTGTCATATCAATGCACTGGGATAGCCACGTCAAAATTTTGGTAACACAAAACCCATATTGTGTGAGTTTAATTATTTAGGATCGCTGTCCATCTGGAGGATCGCTGTCCATCTGGAGGATCCAGTCGTCACTCAGATCTTCTTTGCAGACACGTTTAAAATATCGATGTACATACAGTATATAACACCACCAATCCAAATTAGTCTGTGTGACCACGGGAACAAAAATATAACTTTCCCCATACTTAAGAATGTTAATTAGATCCATTAGATTGTATAAACACTCATTTATACCAAACATTTAGGGTATGTTCCCAAAACATTTCAATAAATCTCAGTTCCATTACCTTCCATACTTTAAAAAAATATCCTCCCAAATTGATTTTTGGCATACGAGTGGCAACTAATTGCGGATTCACAGACCTGGCAATAGTAAAATCCCTACCATTTTCTTCATATCTCCGACCATAACCTTTCAAAAAATCATGTTGTTAAATGACTACAGAAATTTGACCTGTGACTCAAATTTATTCTACTGTGAAATACGGAATAATTCAAGACCATTCGGACATCTTCAGGTGAACTTAAAAAACTTCAAATATAACTTAACACGCATCAGTTTGTCTTTTCTTCATATAATTGATGCCAAATTCTGATTTGAATAACATTTTGTATTACTTCTTGTAAAGGTTAGTTTTCTTTTCAGTGTAACATTATTAAAATTAACCTCCATTCGTTCAGAAACTAATGTTTATAATGTCCACAAAATGGGACTGCCTTTTATGTCATCTTTTCAGCAGTAAAAACAAATCTATTAAACATTTCCACGAAAATGAACAAAAAGGAGAACAGTGAAGAAAGCGTTCCTATGGAAACAAGAGTATGTCGATTATCCAGTTGATGTAGAGACCTTATTGTGGCTGTACCTAGGGAGAGAAGGGCACCTTAATATGTGTTTAAAAAAAAGAAAGAAAGAGGGAAGAGAAAGAAAAAGAAAACATTGGGGCATCACAAATTCTTAAGCATTTAGTCTAAACTACTGGCCTTAATGGCTTTATATCTCAAAGGATGACTCTAGTCACTGGACAAATAGCTCAAACTCCACATTTCACACCAAAACTTCTTTCATTCAGGTTCTCATTGTGCCTGTCCCTGTTGAAAACCAGAAAACCACTTTGCACTTGTCTAACCCTTAGCTTCTCATTAAATTCCCGTCACTTTCGATCTCGTACTGTCAGTGACAGAAAGTCAAATGTAATTAAACCTGTTCAGCTTAATTTTCAGTTCAGGATACAGTATTCAGGCTGTGCATGTGTGTATATGTGTATACATGTTAACTGTTTGCCTTCTTCAGACGTATTAGGATAGAAATAAGGTAAATACTGATATACATTCTTTAAACAATCCAATATGTTTTGATGGAGTGACAAGGAGTTGGCAGAATACACCTGTAATGGACATACTGTTACTAAATTCATTACTATATAAAATCACCATACATAATGGTTCTGTTAAAAAAGTCGGTATATCTGCGCGGTTCTGCACGAATACCTAATCAGCCAGTCATACGACAGTAATGTAGACGAGATCAAGATAATCTTCTATGACACATAAGACAATCTATGACGCATGGCTCAGGTTGGCACTTGCCTCTTGGCTGTGTTACCTTCTGGTTATCTTCCTTTAGTTATGCTGCTATAGTTAGTGCTGCCGGAGTTTCATGCTGCACAAGGCATCAGTAATGGATAATAGACTCTGTGATCCTAAGCCATAAGTAACTACATTTTCTCTTTTCTCTCCGAGGTTGTTCCACCTCAGCATCACTCTACTGGTCTTCATCAACAGAACCCAGCCCCACCAAGCGAGGGTTGCGTCTCCAATATCTGGTGGACAGGGAGGGGTACAGTCCGAAGGAACCCTGTTGGGTGGACGGCAAGGATATTTTGGATCCCCTCCTGAATTCCATGCCATTCACCCCGACCGACCAGCTCCTAGCTGTTGGGGCTGCCCTTGCAAATCCTCCTCAGCACCAAGACCCTTTAGACCGCGACCTTCCTCGCCCCGCATGGGTCCTTTGGGGGGGGCACTGTCACACATACGGATTGCTCAGGTGATCACACCCAGCCTATCACACGCTCCTTATCACCATCCTTCTGATTACACACACCTGGTTCTCATTATTTCAGTCCTTCATGTTTACTCCCTGCACCTCAGTTCCCTGCTGAGTCTCATGGCTCACTACCTGTTACTAGGCACTTCTCTACTATTGTGTTTATCACTGACTTATCGTGCTTCTGACCACTATTTCTGCCTTCCCGACTTCGATTTCCTCTTGTCCTTATGGATTACGCCTGCCTGTCTGTTTTGCAGTCATCGTGTATGATCCTGGACTGGTTTTAGATGCTGATTCTGCTTGTCGTTTACTGAATAAATGCCTGTGTTATCTCTGTATGCTGCGTCAGGGTCCACCATATTTACGTCCGCGTTACACTCGAGTGCTAACTAAACTAGAAAATTTGATCATATCAGTCCTGTTCTGTCGTCTCTACACTGGTTATCAGTTAAATTTCGCATTGATTACAAAATAGTTCTTGTAACATATAAAGCTCTACATGGTTTGGCCCCACATTATCTGAGTGAACTTTTATTTTTTATTATTATACATTATTATACATTATTATACATTATTTACTCCAAATAAACTGTTCCAGACAATTCCAACTGACAAAAATAACTTTTAGAGAAAATAATTAAAGTTTTACATACAAAAAACAATGAGAAATAAATACAAACATTTATACAGTAATCACTCATTTGTAAAAACAATGAAAATGTTTCAGATGAATGCATGGAGTGATGCTCACTCTGCAAAAAATGTAGACAGCATGAACGAGTGCATAATGCTTGGAGTCGTCCCCTCTTCAGATTTTCACTCCAACCCAGGAGCAGTGAGCTTTGGAAGGCGAAATATAAGCAACTGGAACAGATGGAGACTAGAACTCATCTTGACAGATACTTCACTACTCAGTTTATTTACTACAATGACCGTAATAAACTTGTTCTTACAGATTTTCTAGATGTTCGAGAGCCATAGGACGTCTTGAAGCTGGTCTATCACAGACAACAGTGGCAACAGCACATGGGACAAGTGTGATTAGCATACTGTGGAATCGCTTTCAAGAGACAAGAACAGTACGAAGAAGACTAGGGCAGGGTCGCTTTTTTGGCAAGAAGTATTAGCTTTACTGCATGCCCGGGAACCATTGGTATGCATTTTGTTATCTGCTGAACACCGCAGAACCCGTAGAAGTTGGGCTGCCGAGCATCTTCATTGGACCCGTGATGAGTGGTTAACTGTCCACTTCTCTGATGAGTCACAGTTCAATTTGCAGCCTGACAATCATCATGCCCTGATCTGGTGCTAATGAGGTACACAGGTTACATGAGAGAAAGGAACTACTCCTGTGGTGATGGAATCATGGGCTGGTATCAGCATGGAGGTCGTACCTAGCTCCACATCATCAGAAATGGGTTGCTGACTGCTGTCAGATACTGAGATGATGCCCTGCACCCTATAGTGGTACCCTATGCTGGAGCTTTTTTTCCAATGCCTCCCACAACACTTATTGAGCTCAAAGTTGCCCTGGAGCAAGAGTGGCAGAGGATCCTACAGTTTGGCAGTCTTAGGTGACCATACACTCTACTGAACAGTCAATGTGTGGCATTATCTTTCAGTTTGACACCCTTTTGTTCACCCTCATGAATACATCATTACTCAATCACGATGATTGAGTTTTCATCTCATTTGCATAATCAATTTATAATCAATTTCATAATCATTTGCTTTTCTGATTACCTTGTTTAGAGAAATAATTTCTTAATCGCTTCATATTCATTTTGAAATATCCCCCAATCTTTGTGAGCAGTGCACTTTTACTAAATTAATATATTTTTTAATTAACAGTACTTTAGTTTAAATACTCCATATGTGCATAGCTGATCAAAATACTAATCGATCTGAAGTTGCAATTGGGGGAAGGTGTATGAATGCTTATGCAATGTATTTGCAATTTATTTGTGATAAACCAAATACATTTGAAAATAAAATCATAATCTCAGACTGTTAAAATGCATTTCACTCAATTTTGGTAGAAAAAAACTTAAATAAACTTAAATACATTGTTATGTAGCTGTTTTCAATTTATTGCAACACCGACATTTCAATCTAGACTGTTTTCACAGACTCATGTCATTTCTCTTATAGTTATAATCAACATTTGTATGGTATGGTTTCCAGGGAAAGTTGATCCACCTAGATGATTTCTGTTCGCATGAAATGTACCCAAAGGAACCCCCCTGCACTGTAGGTTCCATTTGTGCAGCAAAGGTTCTATAGACCAGTCAGTGCTGAAACAATACATGTTTTGAAAACCAGTTGTCATTTTGTCTCATTATTAACATTTATATTAGGTATATACTGGTTCTCATTTTCCCCTTAAATATAAGGACGGTCATTACCTTCTCTCCTGGTATGTGGTCCAGAACTGTCCAGAAGGGTTTCGTCTTAAAAGAAATGAGACAGTCACTAGGACTGCTTCAAACTCTGCCAAATAAACAGTAGTTAATAAGCACTCTGCTGTTTAAGGATGACTTGTAAGACTCAAAAGTATGATTAAGCAAGCTTCACCTTCAGGCTCGTAGAAAACATCAGATCCCAGGACAATATCCACAGGTGGAAGAGATGTCAGCTCTTGTGATATCTCTCCCCATGTAAGACCAACAACAGGCAAACCAGGCAGATCATTACTTTTATAGGAGAGACTACATATATTCATACACAGAGGAAGATCAGCACTCTTTGAGGGAATCACATGAGCACCACACTTAGCAGCCACAATTCCTGGCAAGCTCAGCCCGGCGCCCAGCTACAAGATATAAAAAACAGAATTTTTATAGACTTTATAGTAAGACTCATAGTATTGGTATTAGAAGTAGGTACTATGCCATGTGTGCACTCAGTAAATGTAAAAGTCTTACTTCCAGGGTGATTTTGCTTTGTAGTTTCTCTCGCTCAGTCCATATGTATTGTGCCAATACCACTGCTGAAGGCCAGATATACATTCCATAATGCACGTCAAGAACCTGGATTCAAGCATGTTAAAACTGCGTTAAACTATCATTAATAAATT
>JAUZSU010143059.1:0-15326 GCA_034780255.1 Parotocinclus maculicauda | reverse complement strand
GTACCCGGAGTAAACCCACGCAGACACAGGGAGGACATGCAGACTCCACACAGAAAGGACCCAGGTCTCTCCACCCTTGGATTGAACCCGGGACCTTCTAATTGTGAGACAGCGGTGCTACCCACCGAGCCACCGTGCTGCCCGAACTTATCCAGGTACCTGTGATGGGCAATTGTAATTCTTTGATGAATATAAGCAATATATATGCAAACACACACACGCACACACGCACACACGCACACACACATACACACAAACACAAACTAATTAAAAAAACTGTTCTAAATTTTGGCGAAAATTAAGATTAAGTTTGAATTTAATGCAGTGGCAACTTTTTAAAGAGTCAATGATAACTGTTTTCAGGGTTAAATATGATATACTGCATTACTGAACTTTGGTATGTAAGAGATTTTTCGTAACTTATTTAAAAACAATTGTTAAATTCTTGCAGAGAAGTTGGATGTCATGGATATGTACTGCACCTTTGGCCCTCAAAAAAGGCATTCTATTTTAAGGAGCTACACACTTTAGTACTTTGTAGCTTTATACTATTACTTCAGTAAAAAATATTAAGTCATACTGCAGCGTTTTCTTGAGTATTTGGACTGGTACTTCTGCCAACTCTCAATTTAGGAAGATCTTCATTTATATGCAACTTGTTTTTCCTGTGGCTACACAGATTTATAGCAAAGTGCATCAAGCAGAACACAATAAGCCCAACAGGCTATACACTACATTTTATTTATATGTGCTTTGCAACACCATATTGTGGCCAGAACACCTTTTAACATACATACATCTTACCCTATGTGTAATTCGTAATACCTTTTTAATTAAAGTACATTTTCAAAATGAGTTTTGGCTTATCTTTGGCATTTAACCTTTTGTCTGGAGGAAGAGTCAGTGTGCACTCTTGGTTTGTAAATGTGGATCATCTTTAATCTAACCCTTTGTTCAGTAATGCTAAGAGGATTAAGTTCCTAGATTGATGAACATACTTATATCAGTGGACTCATTGAAATATTTAATGCATGGGAATCTGAACGAACTTTAATTTACTTTCAATGTGACTGTCTCAAAACTGTCTCAAACTGTCTCAGAGTATCACTTACGAAATATGTATGGACTATCTGAATTAGAAAGGAAATTGTACACTTTTCTCAAATCATAATATTTGTTTCATATAATCAAGCATTACATATTAGTAGAAAGCTTGTAATTGCAAATAAAAGGAATCTGAGAATATTGCCTAGTACAGAATTCCACGATGGTCCTCCATCCTCCAAGGTCCTAGATCTACTTTGCTCTCATCTTATCAAGCAGGGGTTTTAACCGAAATGACCACGTTAAAAACTTAGCTCTACAATTCATGAATGAATCTTCAGACATGAATCCAGTTGTAGCTTCTTTGAAAATTTAGATACTTTAAGTGATCGATGAAACAATTTAACTTTCCTATTCCATGTCTCAGAGTTCTGTTTATTTTTTACTTATGACAGTTAAGTATTAGGCATTTCCATGTAAAGACTTGCTCTGATTATGTCGCTGATTGATTAAGGGGTCTACATAAAGCCTACATTATTAAGACATTCTATGAGTGACAAATGTCACAATAAATGTAGTAAAGAATTTATATTAGATAATAATACAATTAAATATAAATTATGCATGGTTAAGTATCACATTTATACGATTATATTTTGTCACCATTAGAGTTCATAACATTGACTTAAACTCTATCCAAAGCAATACTTAGATAGGTTTTTCCAGAAAAAAAGACATTTTACCATCATGATGGTGGGGTGGAAAGAACAAGTGCTTCATTGTGAGGACTGTGGTGTGCATAAATGCCAAAGGTGAGGCAGAAAAGTCATCAGATATTTTTTTGACAAGTTGATGTTTGAAAAGAATAGGTTCACAAATGCAGGCGGCTCCTCTACCATGCACTCCTGACAGGCACAAAATATAGGGTAGTCAATGACTTTTTCCTCTTTACTAAGGAAAGAAATGTGCCATATTGGATGATAAGTTGATGGCCTCAGATAATGTTACCTTTACTGCATCATAGTTTTCTGCCTTGTGCCAAACTGTTTCTGACATATACCATTGCTTACTTTTCTGGAGTGACTATTAGGCATCCTTGATTAATTGAACTGGAGTGCCTCTTCTAAAGTACATATCCAGTGTGTATCCTGAATTGTTTACTTAATCTTGCTCATTCCTGTACAGAATACCAAAATATATCTGAAATATTTCACCTTTTCTCTTCCTCTGTTTTCCTCTGTGAATGTCATGTGGGAATTGTGTAATGCATCACATTCAGACATGGTGCCCCCCTTTCTCCTTCATAAGCTCGATATTAATTAAAGTCTATACGTACAGATCAGAGCAGCATGGGTTCTCATTACACATCCAGAAGTACAACTTAGACCTACAGCAAATTCAGACATGACTCACTGTTGTTCGGCACCATATTCAATAGTACTTTATTTTAGTACTTCACATGGAATCTAGAATAAGTTAAGAATGTTTGCTTTAAATAATAAACACAGGAATGCTCCAGCATGATGGGGTGTTTGTACATTTTTTCCCGACGTCAAGCATGGCTAGCTGCTGGGACTTGCACCTGGGTCTCAGTGGTTCTGGGATAGCATATCACGCCATCCGAGCACATGTAGAAAGATATTACGTGAGTAAATCAAAATATTACAGGTATTATAGTAAATCTTTAGTGACTCAGCTGATTAATTTGGTAAGTCTAGTATAATAATTAATGAAATCATTTTTACTTGACGGTTCCAGAATAGCATAGTTTGATAGCATCTATCAAACGGTATGTTACATACTTGCTTTCAAAATAACCTAAACATGAAGTGTATTTGATGTGTCATTTTACATATACATGTGATTAGAAACTAAGAAAATCAGAACCCCTTTAATAAATTGTTTTTAATGGCCAATCAAGACCTTGTTGTGGTAAAGAGTTTTTATGTGACTCAGAGCTACAGTACTGGAAGCACAATGAAAATGAAAGTAGTGATCAATCTGCAAGTGTCTGGTGGCTGGCCACCCACACAACTCAGTCAGACTCAGCTAGAAATGGTGAAGTGAAGCCATCCTTTGGATCACACCTGCAAGGAAAAGTGTGGGGTTGGGTGCAATGAGATAGAAAGTTCTGGTTGGAAAAGATCTTGGAAATGCAAACTGACATTGTGAATGTGGAACTGAGCCTGAGCTGCTATGCTTATAGAAATGTATAGACTAGATATATATGTACATGTCCTTACATCCAATCCCAGCATTTTCTCAGTTACAAATCTTTTCGCTGGGTGTGAAAAAATTTATTGAGGATGACCACCAGGCAGGCATGGGGAAGCTCACAAGTCCTAGATTTATGGCCATGCAGTTGGTGATTGTCCTGGTAGACAAAAGGGTTGCCTCCAAGAGACCTTCACTGAGGCTAAAGCCACTATGATCGTAATAAACCATTATAGTAGTTATGCAGGGTATGAAGAAATCAGGCTTGGGACGGTGCTTGTCCAAGGCAATGGACAGTGTTGGGGTTGTTAACACACTTTTACACTTAAAAATTGTAAAATTGGGTGTTCCAGTTGAGGGAGAAGGTGTGACGGCAGGTTCCACAAAGGCACTGGTTAAGGTACTGCACTATGTAGGTCCAGCATTCAACTCCCATCTCTGCCAAAGCTGCCACTTTTGGCACCTTGAGCAGGGACCTTAAGTCACAATTGCTTGGATTGTATGACTGGATAAATATCTGCTAAATTATGTAAATGTAATTTCTCCTCTCTTATTCCCTCTTTGTGGAGATTGAACATTGCTAATTCAGTCTCCAAGTTTTTTTGGATTTGTAGCAGATATTTGCTCACTTACCTCAGCATATGCTATGAGGGACACTGCTGAAATATGGGGTACCCGTGTTACTACTTCATGTTGTGTTCTCTGTATAAATTTAGTGAAAGTTGTGCTTTCATATTGGCATTAAGTCAAAGTCTTTCAAGGTGAGATTCAGACTGCGTCATGGCTGCATCTTGTCGCCACTCTTGTTTGTGATATTAGTAAACAGGATATCAAGATGCAGCCAAGGCTAGAATAAGGTCCATTAGACAGGGTCAGACGTGACGTCTGTTATTTGAAGATGATGTTGTCATTGTGACACCACTAAGGCAGACCTTTGACAGGCACTAGAGGATTTTTGCTGCCGAATGTGAAGCAGCTAGGATGAAAAACAACACATCCAAGTCCAAAGCCATGGTACTTTTTTGGAAAAGAGTGAGGTGCTCTCTTCAGGGAAGGGAAGAAGACCTGAACCTAGTGGAGTTCCATAAGAGCTTGTTCATGCTTGGCTGAAAATCGGATTGACAAACGGTTTGACAATTAAGATTGACAAACAGACCGGGTCAGCAGCAACAGATTTGCATTCAACTGTACACATCTGTGTTGGTGAAACAGGAGCTTAGTCCTCGAATAAAGGTCCATGTTTGCCAGTCAAGAGATTTAGATTCAGAAGTCTAGATTGACAATCACTAGGAAAACTGAATGTAAACTGAGTCTAAGCCAGTGTCAGTGTAAAAAGTATTGAAATAAAATAACAGTTCAAACAGTAAATGACACCCTTGTGAGGGCTAGCAGAAGCAACATGCAAAATCATTGTAGAACAACAAATCAGAGACTTAACTGACCATAAACCTAAGTAGGTAAGCTGATCTCCTTTTAAAACAGAGAGCTTCAGCTACAAGAATCAATATTTAGTATCCATAAGATAAATCATCTGAAGACAAATTTGCTGTGTTAACCTCATTATTGCTTGTTAACAAAAACCTAAACATAATCAAATGTATGTGATAGGCCTTATGAGGGTCATTATGCAATTATCCCTATGGTGGATCACTGACAATCTTGGGATTTGAGCTCAACAGAAACCATTTTAAAAGTAACGCACATAAGAAAATGTTATGATTTTGTAACTGTAAATGAGAACAAATTACATTGATTTCCACACTCATTTTAACTCTCAACTGAGGGGAATTTAATTGCTCCTGTTAAGAGACCCAGGGAACATGGATTGAAGAATGAATACACAATCCAATTTCAGAATACTGAGAAGTTCTAAATTTTAATAATGCACTAAAATGGATAAGTACCCTGTCCACATTGTATTTTATCCTGGTAACCAGTGTTTCTAGGAGATACCAGCCATGACCCTGAGCAGGATAGAGCAACTACCGAAGATAAATGTGCACTTGAATGAATGAATAAGTGGAGGAGTCTCAGCTGGAGAGTCTTTAAAATGGGCTGCTGTTCAAATGGTTGCTATTTCCTGCAACATATTAGTGTTAAGGAACTCAGAACAGAATGTGTTCACCTGTATCTCAAAGCTCATTCCAAGTTTAATGATAAATAAAATATTATGTATGTTTGCTAAACTCATTTTTAAATGAAAAAAAACACAAAAATATTATGTTGGAATTCCAGTTACACAAACGAGAATGTTATGAAATGCTTGGTAAGTGTGTATCTGCAATAGGCCTTTTGGAATCATGTTATAGAGACAGAATTTAAATAACAAATAAAACAATTAAAGCACAATTATTTTGCAGAGCTGGCAACACATATAGTTCAGAATCGAAAAATACATTATGTTCAGTTTCTACAATATAGTCATCCTTTTTATATTTAATCCAGATTGATTTTGCTCATTTACCTTGAAACGTTTACCTTGCAAACTTAGAAAATATGAACTGATAGTTCTTTTACTTAGACATAATATTTCAACATACTGGACCCAAAACATTATTTAAACCACAGACACACAGCGGTGTAGTGCCCAAATTCACCTATTCTCAAAGAACACATGAGATTCAGTATAAAAGGACGGAAGTGGGTGGATGATCCCTCATCATGCCTGCGTGTGAACCCTGAGCTAGCCAGAAGGCTAACACTGGGCCATATAATATTTTATAGATTATATACACTCCTCACAAAAATAATGATATATAATTTTTGTGAGTAGTATATGGTCTATCAAACTTTAGCCAGTGCTGCAAAAAATGAAAGAATTGCAACATTTGTAAAAAATTTGATTACGTGGACACAATCAGGCCGTCTGTAGCCTGCATACAAGATGAGATACAGTTGGGCATGAAAATAGGTTCCTGTAGATCCTCCACAATTTGGCACAGTTGTTGGCGTCCCAGCTCATCCTATAAATCCTTAATTGGCATTTACATTTTTGGGAAAACCTCTGTGGCTGAGCATTATCCTGCTGAATAATGCCAGTTGGAAACCCTGTCATGAGAATCAACACACTGGACTTTGGCAGACCAAACTGCTGTCTGGATACAGCCAGTGGAGGTGAGTGCTAACAACAAACTAGAAAAATAAAATACTTGGAACAATGGATAGATGATGTTTACATAGGTTTTTAGACACAGCTAGTACACTGCTCACAAAAAATAGGGTATATTTCATTAGGGGATATACATTTTAAAAGTGTGTATACTTATACTACAGAATAAGACTTGCATGCACCACACTACTATCACAAACAGGTAATGAAATAAACCACTTCAGGTCAGGCGTATCTCTGCTTGGACCTAATTTCTTTATGATGTGGCTGCTAAAGTAGAGGGGACAACAAAAACTAGTCACCCTGGTTTCAAGATAACATGGCAGAGGGTGGTAAATTATTCGTCTGGGACAATTCTGATAACAATGTTCAAAGGCTGTAGTAGAAATTACTTCCTAGGTTAATCTAGGGTAGTCTTGCACCAGATACAACCGAGAGGTCCAACGTACAGGGTGTGTGAAAGAGAATTTTTTGCCATTACCATTGCTGGTAATGGTTTGTTTCATTATTTAGGTGGCAGAGAGACTGACTACCAAATGATTCATGATTTGTTTGCTGTGTTTTTGTGAGTGCTCCAGGGAGAAACTCAGAGTATGTTCAATGTCAGATCTGTGTCCTCATAATTCCAGGAAATCATCAGTTTATCCCAGATCCCCAGCATGACGAACTTAAAAAAATTCGACAAAAAAAATAACTATCAACACTAAGACTGGGAGGCACACTTGCTCACAGATGTTATCGCGAAGCACCTTTACAAAAAGTCAAGTCTATACCCCAGATGAACAATGCCAAGTGACAGTGGCAAAAAACTCACTGAGATTCATAGGGAAGAATCCTTAAAAAAAAGCAATCCTCGGGAGTAGATCAGGCAGGAAGATTATGATTCATTCTCATAACTATATAAAGAAGATTGGGCAATAATTGCGCACAAGATGTCAGATGTTCAGTTTTGCATGTAGAGTATTGGTACAATAAAACAGGTTTGGTTTACCGCTAACAGTTAACGGTCTCTCTAACAGACCTTTAAAAGTGAACCAGAACACATCTAGACCTCCTGTATAGATGCATTGCTTTAAACTTCTACTGCAGTTTAACTCTGTGCACTACAGCGTCATACTGATGTTGCATTGATTTGCTACGAACTGTCTCACGGCTGGGGCAGAGGAAGTATTATTAGAGGTGTGGGAAATTTATGGATTTACAATGCTCACTGTTGAAAGGTTGTTTAGCTAAGCTATAAGCTGACTGGCAACGGTTTTGCAAAATCCTACAGCTTGCAATCAATCTAAATAACTCATAGGGTGAACATAGAAGATTCAATAGACAGTACACACTTTTAATACGAGTTCATAAGCACAAGGCTTATCATGCTTTGAGCCATGAAAACAAGGTGACTCACCTGTTATTTTGGTGTTATTATGGATCTCTTGATGACGTGTGTGGTTGCATTGCTCCTGAGCCTTCATATGCTGTGCCACCAGTGCACATACAGGATGGATTGCTTCCCCCTGCCAAAAAATATTTATAATATACGTAAGTAATATGTCATATAACTTTCATTCACGTCATTATTTTATCACTCTTAAGCCTGGGATACTTTCATGATCTTGGGATAATTTTTATATTATATTTTATCCCTATTTGTTCCCAGAGGACAGACATATATATGGCATACAATTTGTCTACAATCTGAACAATACGACTATATTGCAGTCTAGAATGTCAGTAAATGCAAAACAATATGTAACACTATATAACTAAATTCAGTGCCAACTTTCTCTATGTACAGTAGAAATAGTACACAATTAACCACACACACTCCCCTCCCTTCACAAAACCAACCAGTACCAACAGAAAACCACTACAAGGAACTCCATGGATCCTGCTTGGCAACTGACATCTGCTTTACCTCTAATATCCAGGTCACTTATTTGACAAACAGTAATGAAGCAGTAATAAACATTCAGAGACAAAGAAAAATACATTATCGTCAAGAATGAACAGATTAGATTAGCACAGGATGCCATTTAGTCTATTTACTAGCTTATAATGTGCCTAGAGTCTGTTTAACGTCTTTCATGTGTTAAAAGCCAAGATGGCCATCAGAGTGAGGGGTGAGTGCATGTAAACTTATTGGATTAAAAGGCTCATCAACAAGTGTTTTGTACAGGGAACAGAGAAACCGTGAAGCAGGTCTTATGTTCATAAAAAAAAGTGCCTGCATATCTCTGACGTTCATATTTCTGCTGGCTGTTTGGGGTGCAGACTGTAGGATGTGTAACGTGAAAACACTGCCTACAACCAGTGGAACGTGGCAACGGATTGAAAGAAAGAGTGAGACTGTGAGACTCTGTGAGGTTTCATGTCAAAGACTTCACACATCTGCTGTAATAAGCGATACAGATTGTCACTTTTTCAAGTGTTTAATGCTGTGAAATAAAGCTTAAATTAAAATGGCCGAGTTAGTTAGTTAGCAAATGACGGTGCTGATAGTATGCTGTGCAATGTTGGTACTACATTATAGTGTGATGTGGCAAAGACTAATGGTACATTTTCGAAGCATTGTGACTTTTTTCCTTCGATTGTACTATGCAAAAGTCTTAGGGCACCATTGTTTTAGCAAAGGTCCCACTGTCGGGGAATTTACAATTAAAGGATAAGATAATCCTTTTTTATTTATTTTTTTTATCAATGAACAATTTAAATCAATTATTTTTATGAACAAAACAGTTTCATACGTGTATTCTTGTTTAGATTTCTTAGTATTAGTAATAGATTATGTTACCGATGTCTTAAAGCACTTTTACAAGTCGCTCCGGATATGGCTGTGCGCTAAATATTATAAATGGAAATGGAAATATAATATATTGTCAATGACTGGATGAAACTGTGTTTTATTATTTGATAGTACCCCTTTTCATAGACCTTCACTCCAATATTTGTGAGTTTTAGCATATCTTAGCCATTTCACCCTGTTAAATGTCGTTTTTGGCTGCTACCCTTCCAAAAAGACCAAGCTTCTTTGAATCCTAGAAGGGCCAACTTGGGACCACAATGAAGCATTAAGCAAGGAGTAAGGGGAAGTCACACTAGACACTTGCCAAAGTAGCTATTAAAACTGTTTTTCTGTTTTTTTTTTTTTTTTTACAGCATACACATTTCCTGCATTTTCTGGTTGTACAGGTAATCCCTGTTCTGTCAAATCCCACCTAAACTGTATTTATCAGAGTATGGTTTATGCTGGATGTGTCTTTATTACCGGATTCCCATAGCAAAGTCGAAATAGAGAGTATAGCCGAAAGAGAGTACAAATGCATTTCCTATGTCATATTTTATTTTAATTCAAGTTGATTTTATTTTTGTGGTGCCTTTTCCCAATAAACATATTTTGCAAACCAGTCTAGATTCCAAATGAACAGCCAGGAGTAAAATTGGCAAAAACCCTAACGTTTGTGAGAAACCAGATTAAAATTGCGAACCAATTTTTTTTTGGGTGATAATTGATTATTTGCATATTTTCATATGTATACGAACATTACAAAATATTTTCCAAGGAACTATTGTTAAAGCAATGGTGGCCACTTACATTTTATCCTCACTATTTTAGTTTTACAAACCTGTTTTTGCCTGATATTTTACATTAATCAAATAATCTTCCATTTGAAGTATCTGGTTGTTATGATACCAGAAACCTTCTGCTCTTTCAATGGTGATTAACTTTTAACCAAGGGGTTGGGGGTTTGTGCATTGCCTAGTTGCCACTCCTGGGCCCAAATAAAGGCCCTTACCCCAAAATTTAATTGAATGTATCTTGCAAGATAGTCTGGATAAGGATGTCTGCTAATTGGCATGAGATGCAAAATTTATATGGTGTGACTGGCCTCTAGGAAATCCCACAGGAGCTTAAACTTTTTTTATCCAGTCATGCAAACCTCAAAACCCAGAGTCATCTTTTCTGTTCTGGACACTCACATATTGCAGTTACTGCAAAAAAGATGAGCACTTGATCTAAATACACATTTGCTTTTACTACAATAGTACACACTGTTCATAAAAGTATATGGCAAATTAAATTTGTACTTAAGATCACATATAGTTCACTAGAGCGCAACATGTATATGACTAGTTTTGCTTTGTTTTGGTATCAACCATTTATTCATTCCTTCATTCGCTTTTTTTTACCCGCTTAATCCTATACATGGTCGTGAGAGAGCTGGTGCCTAGCCAGCAGCACAGGGTGCAAGGCAGGAACAACCCTAGGCAGAGTGCCAATCCATCATAAGGCACACACACTTTTACAGCAATTCGAAAGGAAGTGCACTTTAGAGCTAATTAACCTAACAAACATGACGCAGACCCCACACAGCAACTACCCAGACCCACTTCACCCTGGGATTGAACCGAGGACCTTCTTGGTGTAAAATGACAGTGCTACTCACCATGCTGCCCTGCTCTCAACCAAATCAACTTTAATTATCATATAAATATCAATGAACTATTAATGTAATGCTATGCTACTGTATAATGTCCACATAGTTAATATCTCTATATAATTTGTATTTGAGATTCCTAGAAATGTATACACAAAAAGTAAAAACGTTTCAATTAAAGTCTTGGGCTCCTATCTGGAATACAAAGTAGCCTGTGGCCTCTGGCCTAATTTCCTCTTAGAAAATCAATAGGCCAATCTGACGTTAAATGTTTAGAGTGAGACAAAAAAGAAGGCTAATAGGCTGATAAGAATCCTACAGCTGGTTGGATAACATATGTGTTCCCCATGGCTGAGTCTCAGAAAAAGGAGCCATTATCATAGGAAATTAAGCACAATTAAGAAAAGCAAGACCAGGTAATTAAAGAGTTTACTAAGCTGTGGTCACAATGAATTATACAATAGATTTTTTAGGGTAATAAAGACTCGTCCAGGTGAATGCACAGAGCTAGTTTAGCTCCCGGCATTAGTTTTGGGCACTTACTCTTTATGACTACTGGTAATACTTCTAAAGTAAGGCTTTATTTTGGACTATATTGAATCAATTTGATAATAGGAAACAGTTAACCAGTTAGTGTTTCTTTCCTGGAAATAGTCATTTAAACAATGCACTAAAATAAAAAGGCACAACCTAATTGAATTTAGCAGAGCATTTCCCTCATTATTCCTCAAAGTAAAGCCACCTGCTTTATCTGACCAGCTACAAAGATTACAATTATTTTAAAGTGAATTTTGCAATATCATACCCCTAAACACCACTGCTCAGTAATGTTCGTTCAGAGACAATGCAGTAAAAATATCCTACCTATCCTATCCCATCTTTGCAAAGTGAGTTATTCTTAAGGGTGAGTTAAAAGTCACATTTATTATAGAAAAGGGAAATGGAATAAAAAATGGGAAAATAGAAAAGAGAAAATAGAATATCTGAATACCCCAGCAAGTAATTGGTGAGGGTACCTATCATTTAGGCTACGCCCTGAACATGGCTGCCATCCTGAAAGCTGCCATATTGGATCAAGGGCAAGTTTTTCCAATAGGAATGTGATCATGTAGTACACCAAGACCAAAATTGTCTCAGAAATCAATTGCCACAATGAGATTTATTTATTATTTAGATTTATTTATAATCAGAATATCTCCTGTGGTTCAAAAGTTCTCAAAACAGAAAGTTGCAACAACAACTGGGAACATTGCCTGTGATGCATAGCCACTTGACGTGTTCAATGTACTGTCACTGATGCTAAACACAGGTGAAGGCACAGGACCCAGTCGTTATTAACCCAAATGAGAAGCTCTGTAGTCAATACAGAGCTAAAGCATCAAATATGGTTCTGGGCCCACAGCTCAACAGGGTTTTGTGTCAGTTTACAAAGTCATTTTATTAGCTGAGCACATTTGAACCGTATGTGTTAGGTTGAATGCTAAATAAAACTCTGCAGGGCTGTGGCTCTATGGGTCTCGAGACTGGCACCATTGGTACAAAGCATTTATACATAAATCATAGTGCCTTAAACAAACAAACAAACAAGTATGCATTTTAAGGTCAAACTAATATACATAGGTTCTTACAAAGCAGAAAGTAGACTGATACTCATGAGGCCAAGGCATCATATTTTTAGAAATGCCAGTTAGCATAATGGTTTTCTCACTTGGGATCTCGGTTTGAGCATATTATTTAAATTTTTAGCCATTAGAATTTGATATTATTTGATACTGTGAACCTCTACAATTAGTATTTATTTAAAAGTGAAATTTGAGCCAAATCTTTAACCACTGGGTTACCAGTGAGGTATGTGAATACATTTCCATTTCCATTTCCAGCATTTAGCAGACGCCCTTATCCAGAGCGACTTACAACTGATACACTCTTACAATTCAAGCAGTTGTGGGTTAAGGGCCTTGCTCAAGGACCCAACTGTGGTAAAGGGATTTGAACCTTGGACCTTCTGGTCCAGAGGTCATTACCTTAACCGCTAGGCTACCACAGTCTTCAGTTCAGAGAGTCTGAGTGTCTAGTTTGTGTTTAAAGTCCAGGGAAGTGGAAGTGAAAGTTTTAACAGGGCATTAACAAAGGAGATTTTTGAGGACCTTAGAAAAGAGTTGTTTTTATTTTTACTGTACCAATGAATAATCAGAGAGATTTTGTGTTTATGTCCAATTTTAACCTCCCCAGGAGTTGACCAACACAGTGTACTCTATGAGTCATGATTGTAATAACTGTGAGGTCAAAACTATCTTAGGGTTACAAATTATCAACTAAACGCCTCTCTCATATTGGCTACCACCAGGAGAACTCTGAACAACTCTGGGTTACCGCAAGAAAGGAACACCGCTCCATATCTGCAGCTTGCTAAAGATCACATAGACAAGCCAGAAGGATATTGGAAAAGAAAACCATTTGTTGAGGGGTGAGACAAAAATGTTTCATTAAAATGTTCATTTAATACAATTAATAATTCTGATAAGTCTGATATTTTTCACAGAAATTTTATTAATGGATCTTAAGCGAGCACTTCAAGTGAGTAGATCAAATAAAATTCCAGAATGGAAGCTGTTTTGTATAAAGGAATGGGTTAGTATTCCTGTGAGTAGGACTGCTCAGTAGTTACCAAAAACAATTAGTTGCAATTATTGCTGCACAAGGGGGTCATACCCGACACTAAAAGCAGAGGATAGCATATTTTTGCCAATTAAGTAAGTAATATTGAATTGGTTCCTTAAATAGTCTCATTTTTTAAATTATGTTTTCTTCATCTATTTTAAGCTGTTTCTAGAAATCTGATGTTTTAGCTCATATTTAAGCTGAAAGCTGACTGCTTGCTTTGGAAATATATAAATACTTTGTTTGTGATGTCATGGCCAAAAGCATATTGTTACATCATATGACCCAGGTGCAAAGCAGTTTCAGCCATGGCAAATTAATGGGGGTCAAACCAGTTGGTCAGAGGGAGATCCCTAAAAGGAAAGATCTCATGTGAGTCTCTGTGTGTTTTTTCAAGGGAACTTGGGTGACAGAAAGAGCTAACACTCCAACATGGCAAAACAGCAGAAATACAAAAGAAACAAAACAAAGAACTGGCATTCAAAATTGTGTCTAATAACAATTGCATTGGATATGTAAAACGGCAGCCCTGTCTCAAAAATAGGAAATAAAGTTAATCAGAGCGACATAAGCCTGAAGAAAAACAAGGTCTCCAAAATTCTCCCAAAAACAATTTCTTTAATTTTGTATTTCCTTTCAAGTTATCTAACCTGTCAAACTTTATTCCACCTTTACTTACTTCAAACTTTATTATACTTGAAAAACTTTAAACTTTAATGTTCCTTTCCATTTTTTTATTTTAGCTTTCTTTTCTTACTAATCGCTTAAATATTATTTATTTCTTTGCCTTCAGTCTACATGTTTTGAGTATTAAGTATTGTCCTGCCTTTTCATTTGACAACCTTTTTCATCTATTTCCTTTATCACACTTGTTCATTATCACTTCAGAACGTTCCCTTTTTACAGATGTATTTATTGTCCCTTCTTTCAAAAAGTTTTTTATCATGTCTCTTGTCATTTTACATTACATTAATGTTATTTAGCAGCCTTCCTTATCTAGGGCAATGTAGGCCACCACAGTCCCACAAAAATACAGATATGGGGATAAACAAATACTATTACTGGCCTAGCCAGAATCCAGAAGCCCTCACAGGCAGCAACAAACAATGTAACCCTATTAGCCCTAGAACACTCTGGAAACATAGTTTATAACAGTCATAAGAAGTAGAAGTAGAAGAAGCTTCTTTAAACTGTGTGTGTAGACTTTTCCTGAAAACTCAGCACAGCCACATGTTGTCCTGTCACCCCTTACAACTACATTCTAATCTATTTATAATTCTAAATATGAATTACTTTTTTATATACCAAGCACAAAATGCTAATTATTATTATATGACATACACTCACCAAGCACTTTATTAAAAACACTATACTAATACAGTCGAATCTGGTTAATAGGCCGCTTATTCGGACCAAATCCTAAAGTACCAAAACAAATCTTACTATATACAAGTAATGTTATTCGCTTATTTGGACCAAAATTTCGCTTAATCGGACCAAAGAATGTGAGAGCGAATAAGAAAAAGAAGCCACAAGTCGCCACCTAGCGGATGCAAAGCAGATCAGTGAGATAAGGGAGGATTTTTGGGATCCCCGGGTGAATTTATGCTTTTATCAAAGGTCAGGAAATCCAAAAAGTTGTGTTGACAAGAGAAAAACCAGCAGGAGGTGAACACGCCCACCACTTTCTTGATTTTGGTCAAGTGCAGTCCATCAAGAGAACGTGTGGAACACTGGATAAGTTCTTCAAACGTTGACTGGAATTTAGTAAAAAATTGTTTTTTACAGTATTATACATTGTGTTGTAGATCGTTTCGAAAAACTTGGTTGCAAATTTATTTTTCAATGAACAAAGTTCATAAGCAACA
>JAUZSU010143048.1:0-15327 GCA_034780255.1 Parotocinclus maculicauda | reverse complement strand
AAATGATACATTCTCTCAGTTTAAACTTTTGATCTGTGATTTGTGTTCTATTCTGAATCAAATATTAGATGTTGGCATCTCCACATCATTGCATTCAGTTTTTATTCACAATTTGTTTAGTATCCCAACTTTTTTGGAATCCGGTTTGTACTATATTGGGCAGTTAAGTAGTCCTGTGGTTAGCACTGCCACCTCACAGCTCAGAGAGCCTCAGTCCGACCTGCAGTGCATGTCTTATCTGCTTTGTTTAAAGGTGCTGTGTTAACTGACATTTGTCTTTGATGTGTTAGAGCCATATTTTGTGGATTTTCTTTACATAACTTTTTTTCCCTAATGGTAACTATTCTGCTTAATTTGACCTAAATGTACTTAAATTTAGCTTAAAATTAAATTTCTGTTCTTAGTGGTTCTTGTAGTTAATCATTCACACAGAAGATACATGCTGGTCATGTGATGTTCACCTGCCCTCCCGGGAATCAATTTTGAACACAATAAAATCAATTATGGTGATAATTTAGGGGGCAATAATCATTTGTGTACATGCCCACGCCTATTGTATCTTTATAAGAATGGTGGTCTAGTCTTAACCATTAAACACAGGAGCACCATACTTGAAGCTAGTACTATAAGAAGATGCATGAATGCTTCCACTGCTTGAGAGGAATACTATTTTATACCACTCTGTACAATAAAGTTGCTTAGCATTGTGCAATATGATTTTAGTTTTCACTACTTTCAATACAGTAAAAAGTGCATGTATTTTATGTATTCGGTGTATTGTGTGTTTAATGCAATGAATTTGTGGCATACTTTGCTCTTGCACTTTATAATATACACTGATCACAATAAAATATCCCCAAATTGTTGTGAGTTGTGTATACCCACCCACAATGTATTTCATATGGTTTAATCAAAAATAGTATACAGAATCTTATCTGAGTGAACTGATATTACACACACGCATGCACGCACACACACACACACACACACACACACACACACACACACAAGAGGGAGGCAGGGTGGATCAGAGGGGAGTCCAGATGGACAGAGAGAGTCTCAGTGTCCCCACACCCTCACGTGTCATATGTTATCCCATCTGCCCCATCACCACACAGCCCCAAACCCCAGAGAAACACACAAACGTGCAAAAACACACACACACACTCACGCACACACACATGCATACAAACTTAATTATATAAAAATAGCATATAACTACAGTATTAACATCCAGTCAAGTGCAAACATACACATGTATATAACTTTAGTGTATGTTAACAGCACAGTCCATAAATCAGATCCTAAATCAGAATGTAGTCATTAGGATATTTGAAGAAATTTAAGGATTTTTGTCCAGTAATCATTTGTATTTCGCCCACACACACACACACACACACACACACACACACACACACACACACACACACACACACACATATATAGAATTTCCTGCATACCTCTTACAATATGACTGGAAAAAATTCACACCATCACACTATTGGTGGTGTATATTGATTTTGACAATCTATCTAAGTTAGGATATATTCAGTGTGTATTGCAGCTTTTACAATTGATTTTAATTAATTTTTTTATTTTAGTTTGTAAAAATATAATTTAATTTCTGTTTTTCAAAAGAAACTTAAAAGCTGTTGAATGATAGACTATATACGTCTAACAATATATAGTTTATGTTGAGATAAATAGATTAAGACTATTATCAAGACTACTTGATAATTTTCCCGCCTAAAGACTAGGCACTGGCTCACCCACGACCCTGACTAGGAAAAGTGGATAAGACAATGAATGGATGGATGAATGAATGAATAAATAATTATAAGCTGGGTGTCACAGTGATACAGTAGTTAGCACTGTCGCTTCACCTGAATGGGTTTTGCCCAGGTCATTCCAAAGACATGAGATACTCCTGAAAGAAAATCGTTTACTGTCTGAATCATATCAACCCAGAGTTCAAGGTACTACATTGGCACTCAGATGGTGCAGCAGTTTATCACCCTGGGGAGCTCATGTGGAATAGTAAATACAGTGTTAAAATGTTTAAATAATATAACCTTAACTATAAAATGATATATATATTTATTTAGTTACTTATTCACTTGGTTCTGAACAGGGTCTTGGGAGAGCCAGTTCCTAGCTGGGGGCATATGGTGAAAGGCAGGAACAACTTCAGACAGTGCAGTAATGCAGTGTAGGGCACATCCACTCATGCATTTATATACTAGGCCAGTTTAGAAAAAAACACTTATCCTAACAAGCATGTCTTTGGACTGTGGGAAGAAACCAGGATGGAAGGACACAGGGAAACAGACTCCACACGGAAAGTACCCAGAACACTTTACCTGGGGATTGAACTTAGGACCTTCTTGCTGTGAAGTAACAGAGGTACCCAACGAGCCACCAAAAATACATATTATGTGGAGTAATCTGGATTCTTTCAGTGTGGAGTCTGCATGTCCTCTAACTACAGGTAAAGAATTAGACTGGAGAAAGTAGGTAATTGCCCTTAATTTATTTTCATATTTAAATTTAAATTATTTTTTTTTTCTCATTTGCCCTTTTGTCTTCATTGACACATACAAAACTTAAAAATGTTAAAGGCATCCAAATGCATGTAGTTACTCATACTCTCTCTCTCTCGCTCTCTCTCTCTCTCTCTCTCTCTCTCTCTCTCTCCCTCTCTCTCTCTCTCTCGCTCTGGGATCATTTGCTGCAGTACTCTAAGAATTTCAGTGAGGACGTCACCTCTGCCCTTCACTCTCAGCTCTTGGCCTATTTAACACCCTGCTAAAGCACTCGGAGCCAGTGCGCTCTATTAAATATGCTCTTTGATATGGGAACCCACTCAGTGAATATACAAAATACAATTTAGAGCTTAATTCATTTTCCACGATTCAATTATTGATGAGGGCTCTTGACGTGTTCTTGACATGCATGAAATAAGCACTATCCCAGGATAAAATAAGGCAGCAAAGGGCTATTCTGAATTCAGCATTCATGTAACTGAGAGTAACACAGAAAGGTAAAACATAACAAAACTGTTAAGGTACAGGCATAGCAGATGGTATCATTATAATACATGATTCAGATTAATCTGCCATGTCCTCTATAAACTGAAATCGATAATGAAATGTCATTATTACTATTATAACCATGTTCCAGCCTGAACACATTTCTCTATGAGAAGACAGCATGTATTCCTTTTTTACTAATTTTATTGTTACCTGGTCATTTATCTAGCTTTGTGTGATGCTTTCCTCTTAGTAACCAAGCTTTTCTTGTCAAGTTATGAAAAATGTCTATACTATAGACTATAACTAAATTTGTATCCCGTGTTAATGTGCAATATCTATGTTATATCCATTAAATAAAGCCTGTTACATGGGGCCGTTACAGGATTACCTTTTATGTGCTACCTTTGGATTATTCAGAATGGTTGTCTATGCGGGACTGCATTGGATGGAAAATTAAAGCCCAATAAATTCTTTCAAATGGTCTTAAGATTTTTAACTTTCGATTCCAAAAACAGATATTGAATAAATAGCATGCTGTAAATGTTATTTTTGCCCAGCTCGTTGAAGCTTATTTAAGACCTACAAACTGTTACAGCACCTTAAAAACAAAGCATTTGAGATGAAAGGGAAGAAAAATTTGGGAGGATGGCACCAGGAATCACTCCTGTGTATTCTTTTAGATCAACATCACTAGTGTAACAATTCCTCCCACTAATGGTAGTGTTTTGTTGCATTTAACAAGCCTAATTGGCCAGGGCCCAGAAGTGCTAATGATGGTGGTGAATAATACAGCTACTGTACCTGTTCACTTATTGTTCTTCCTTTTCTGAGTGGAATGAACACTCTAAAAAAACAGACTTTACCTTAACCCACATAAATAAGACTTTTTATTTACCTGAATAAAACAGGCTATGTTTATTCATTGTATATGGGTCTCATTGTCTTTCAAGTTCAGTTTAATCACAGGCTATGCTTTAATGCTGAAATACAACTGATCTGTAGAATGATGCAAGATGCAATGCTTGGAGTTTAACTCTGTTATACATTATCTTACTTCACAGGTGAGAACAATAATGACAAAGTACAGCATCAGTTTAATAGATAATGTAATAATATTTAATTCAACAAACCTACACTGTGAGTGAATAACATTGAACATCATGTCCATTTGGCAAACTATAAACATTAATATAGTAATTTGTACTATAGTACTTCAGACATTTGTTATACTTTCTGGAAAGGACTTCCACTACTATTCATAACAGGCATAAATTCACCCACTATAGCAGTGTAGTCGGGAAATAAAGTGAAAGGATTTGGCTGACAATTTGGGCTTGAGTTAATTATAAAGGTGTTCATTGAAGCTTAGGTCATGACATGCTAAAAAATGAAAGGACTATTGTTACTGCAATGCTCAGATGGAAAAAAGGCAAGACACTGGTATCCATCACAGGGTCACATGAAGTATGGTTCATCAGTGCTCAGACTCAGGACACATACAGTTCAGTCATAAATGTAAATCCAAGCTGCTTATAAACAGTTGCTGTGCTGTTCAGTTTGAAACTCTACAGTGTAAACTACAGCCAAGAACACACTGATTCTACCATCTCAACAGTAGTCAACAGTAGTAGTGGCTTGTTTTTACAGCTGAGCTTGTTGGTGCCCCTCCTCAGTTGCACTTTACAATAAGTGTAACAGTATGTACACTTGACCGGGGTGGTTCTACTGTGGCAGAAATGTCATTGCTTGTGTTAAAAGTATTTGGAGTATTTCTTACAATTAAATCATTGTAAAGTATTGGCTACTAGAACTGCTTTTCCTCCCACTTTCGGATGCTAGTGTTATTGTTCATACATTTTAAAGTCTTAGCATAAACAGAAATAGTACCGTACTGAAGTACTGTCACCATACCAATGTCACACTGAAACAGACAGTAGACAGGCCTGAAAATTGCTTGTTTATATGATAATGCAATTGCCATACTGATGAGAGACGCCAGCCACTGCTTGTCCTCTTGTTATAACATCAAAGATGTTTGAGCCATGGTGTTGTAATATAAGGACAAATGAAAGCAAAATGACCAGCATATTTTACTCAAGTCTTTTCCTGTAGTCAAGTCAGATTTATATTATATAGCACTTTTTACAATGGAGCATTGTCTTAAAGTAGCTTTACAACCTTATATTATCTTAGAAACTGAAACTGCTACCCTTTCATAAAACAAGCCGAAATAATTACATTCATTCATACGCACCAGCTGCATGAAGCCTGGATATGAGACATGAAAATGCAGTTACTTAGATACTTTATGCAGTGAGACAATGGGAATAAAGTGACAGTAACTGTACTAGGGAATTAGGCACACTATTAGCCTCATATTTGCAGATTTGACTGCATAACAATTAATGCAGATTTTGCAAATACACATTGCACACTTCTATCAGAACAAAATTTGCACACATATTCATTCAACCTGTGTACCCGATATGCCAGTAAGTGAAACCAGAGCAACCAGCAATAAACTTAATGACAACAAGTTATAAAGACAGTGACTGAGGTGGCTAACATTTTGGAATTCTACAATATGGACATAACACTTCCATCTAGGCTAGGCAGCAGGCAAAAGAAGTCTGGAAATACAAATGCAATCAAAGTTACCTGAAAAATAAACAAAGCTTCAACAATTAGTGTCCTCAGTTCCCAGAGTTCCCAGTTCCCTGTTTTTGCAGGCATAAAATTTAAAATCAGTGAATATTTAAAAAAAAAAAAACAATGAAGTTTATCTATTTAAACATTAAATATTTTGTCATTGTAGTGTATTTCATTAAATATAGGTTAAAAGGATTTGTAAATCATCGTATTCTGTTTTTATTTATACATTAATATAAAAGTCCCAACTTCATTGGAATTGAAGTTATACATCACCAACACCGAATTACAAAGATGAAGTCCATTTAGAATGTTGTCTAAATGCACACAGCCATGGCTGTTATAGATTTAGATGGTGCATTACAACAGGATGATGATTCATCACTGAGGGTCAACAAGACCAACTCATCAAGAACAGTTTTACAGCTCTACAACTTCCTGCTCCACTACATAATTTCCTGTTTCCTTAAACATACATGGAAAAATGCTCAGAGGTTAAAGGAAGCTTTCGGCTGAACTGTGGACCACAACTGTATAAATAAAAAAGAAACATGCTCACGTCCACTATAAGCTAAGAAACATTGGAAGTCAAAAATAATTATTTAAATGCCTTTTTTGTTGGAGACATAGACTTGTAAACTGATAAATAACAAAAATGAGTTCCAATATAGGTATTAAATAGCTATTTGTGATTAATCAGTATTTTGTTCACTGCTTGCCTTAATGAATCTCAATTAATGCTGTCATAACTATAGGAAAAGGAAGTCACAAACCACTTCAATATTTCTGTGATTTTTGTCTTCTGTGTCTCAGTATTTGCTCCTGATCAAAAACTCTCAAGTTATCTCATGTCTCCCCTCGAGTTTTAACAGTTATCTCGATAAGGCTCTAATTGTGATCAGATGTGCCAGTTTCTTAATTCCAATGTCTTATCTGCTACTGGGAAACAAACTGAAGTCTCTTTTGTTTAATGTGAAGTACTTATGCAGTAACTGTAATTTGTCAACTAATTGCTGTATTAATCCATTACATTATGGCTCTTCACTTACAACAACAAATAAAACTGTTCCTATTGGCCTACATTCTGCACTTTTTTTATATCATCAGACTTGATTTTTCTGATCAAAATGCATCCTCTCTTGTGCTCATTCCCTCAGGAATCTTTTAGCCACTCATTGACCCCATTTTATTTTCTTCAGGATGTCACTGACATTTTTCTGACTGCCACTCTAACAACAATTCCTCAGTATCCTTCCCTGCCAAGACAATTCTCCCATGATTTTCTAGGCTTATACTTGGCCTTCATTTTTCCACTTTATCTTTTTGCAAATCACAAATAGTGTCAATGTTGCTCATTTATTACAATTCTTGGTTCTGATTTGGGACTGCTTATTGAGCACTGCATATTATCATCATGGCACAATCATTTTATGACTATTAAATAGGGTGCATATTTTTCCTACGCATCTCACTCAAAGACCCTGACAACATCAGCAATAACCTTAACAATAATTAATAATCAGTAAAATAAGATCAGAAAAAGATAGAAGTGGTCTTAAGCTATTGTGATGTTCCTGTATAAAATAATGCAAAAATGCTAAATCATTTGGGTTACAATAATAGCTGTTACTTTGATCTTTAGCAAATTAAAGATACTTAAACATGAAAAGTGTAAGGTGTAAAATTGACACCTAATCGAAGACATACAGTTTTTCTATTATATAGTGCAAACATGACTTCAACCAATCAGTGATAAAAATCTGGGTAGGAGGCTTTGTTAAGATAATATATATATATATATATATATTTATATGAACTCTTTTTCATGTTTTATTATAGTGGATGATTTAGAGACTGACACACATAGACACATATAGCTTTATACTTGGCTATCTTTCCTGTAAGAGGTCAGGAGCAAACCCATATGTCATATATTGTGATGGCTTGTCAACCGTGCACTTGAGTGTATTTGACAGAAAAACAATTTGAGATTCAGACTGCAGTGCTTTCCAACTGAATGCTTTTGCAGCTGAGTAGCTCAGCAGTGACCCATGTGTGTGTATTGCTTTGGTACAGGGTTGGCTGACCATAGAGGATTGGTCATGGCCAAATCTGAGCTACCCTGCAATTTAGCTGCAAAAAGTCATTAACCCACTGCCCATTTACCCACTTTTACCATTTCACATTAATTTTCACATCTCCACACTTACTTTCTATTTTATTTAATATCATATTAATTCTTTCTATTATTGTTTATCAAAACCATATACCCTGTTTATCACCCATTGTTTATTTATTTCTACTTATTTCTTATCACTTTTACTATCTTTCACTGTCTCTGCATAAATCCTCATTATCCTTCACTCTGGCCTTAATTTAATCCCAAGTAAGGAGTACTACTATTCATTTTTAGTAAAAAAAAAAATGGTAATACACATCTACTGTGTGTGAGGGGCAGGGTGACAAGTTTATATATAGCTCTGATGAACAAACATTCTGTGAACGCTGGACCTGAAGATCCAGGGTTCAAATCTTATCTCTGCCAAACTGCCACTATTGGTTCCATGAGCAAGCCCCTTAACCCACAATTGTTTGAACTGTATTAATGCACCAGTTGTATGTTGCTCTGGATAAGGATGTCTGCTAAAATGCTTTAAATGTAAATGTAGCAAATGCTCTTACAGGGCATATACAGTTCTGACTTTTCTTACCTTGTGGGGTCATTTTGGTGATTAATTTGATGTTATATTAATGTGTATTATGATATGGTAATAACATGTATACCAACTGGGAAAAGCATAGTATAATGGAACATAAAAATGCATGTGACCCATTACCAAGATGCTGGTGGTCCATACTTTGAATTGAGTCTTTGAATTATAAACCCATTGCTGAACAAAAAGGATACAGAGAATGAGAAGGAAAATAGAAAATCATGATGAAGTTCCTGAAATTAAATGAATGCAAAGTTGAAAATAAACTAATACATAGGAATTATGTGAACCTCATCACTCCATGCTACATGTTTGGTTTCTTTCAATTCATGAAGTACATATCCTGATGCACTAGACATATTTAGTTATCCCCTCACCAGCTAACCATTAACCAACCGTTAAGTTATACAGTAGTGCTTGAATCCTTTAGACAGTTCTAGATTTCTGGATAATTAAAATTTATATGAAACAATTGCCAATTCAGGCCCATCAGAAGTATTTCTATTGAATTAATGTCAGGGCATTCAGTTGACCACTTTGGGAAGCCTTCTGGCTTGTTAGCAAAGTTAGCAAATCTTCTGGGCAGCTATTTTTTTTAAGAGCCGTGACTTTCTCCTTGCAACCGTACCATGCATACCGTTGTTGTGCAGTGTTCTGCACATGTCCTATAAGTTAATTCTACTCTTGCCACTCACATATATGTAAGACTGGATCATTTTCCTTTATAAATAAATGAAGAAGTATACTATTTTTTGTCTGATTTATAAAAAGTGATCTACTTTTAGGAGTATGAAAATGTGATGGTATTTGGTCAAATCTCAAATCATGCAAACATTTCTATAAATTTCACTAACATTTAAGCACCACTGTCCTTGCTCTTGCTTAAAATAATTGATCTTAAAGCTCATGCATCAATCAGTGGGGCTACAAACTCCTGCTTCTGTCCTGGAAACGTCAAATTAATGCAATATATAATTGTGGAAGCCAAATGATTGCACAGGAATAGAAAGCTCTAGCATTTTTTAGACATTTTGCTGGTCTTCACATGTAAAATAGCGTTTTAAGAAAAATTACAACTTTTTATTGACAAACCAAAAGAGAGAAAACATTTGCTTTAGGTTATTGCAACTAATGTTATGTTTAGGAGTAGATGTAGAATTATTTACATCTACTGTAATATTATGTCATGTATGTATGTGTGTGTGTGTGTGTGTGTGTGTGTGTGTGTGTGTCCATGCGGGTACCTGTGTGTGCATGTGAAGATGGGAGGTTTCAGAGCCACTCAGCCACTGCCAAATAAGCATATCTGTACCTTTATTAGTACTTATTCATCTTTTTTCAAACACCCAAAGTCAAACACCTGAATGTGTTTACCATTTTAACAAACTCAAAATTACATCACACACACACACACACACACACACACACAAGCTCACAGACACAAAGCAAGCTCCATATATTACTATTTAAAAAGGTCACCATTTTCTCTGGCTAAGCGCCCTGTGCCTATTGATAATTTTATGCATAAACAAATGGCAAATTTGTGCCACATAAATATGTATTAGCAATTAATAATGTCCCTCGTCTACAGCGGATGCCAGGTGCATGCAAAATCGCCTCCACTGCACAGAATGACTGGTGCTTTTGTCTTCCTGCTGGTCTCTCTCAGGTCCTTTACAATGGACAAACAATGGGTACTAGTAAGCTGGGTATTGTGTGCGGAAAAATACCTCTGGCACTGTGAGGACACCATCATCACCTGGCATGTGCCAACATAATGCAGGCATCATCAGATGGGCTAGATAGAGGTTATTGAATTAGCAGCAGTAGTACAAAGAGAGATTTAAATAGGCTTTTTCACGCTTTTATTGGAAGGCTGGCACGAAACAAGCAAAAGCTGGAGAGAGAGGTAAATAAATGCGCTTGTGTGCATGTGTGTGTGTGTGTGTGTGTGTGTGTGTAACATGTATGTATTACACTGTGGGGACATAAAAAGCTATGACATTTTTAGGGGGGGTACCTTGCTGGTTCTCAAAAGGAAATCAGTTTTTTTTTTTTTAACAAAAACTGTAACTTAGATTTTCTTGAGGTTAGGTTACTGAAATTAAGGATAGGGGAAGGGGTAGGTGTAACATTAATTGGCTACAGTGAATATTAGCCCAGTGGAAGCTTCTCACAATGATAGAAAGACAACACTTACTTTCAAGTGTTAATTGACATTGTAGAGTGAAGAGTGACAAATCATCCTTCTCACAATTCTCTAATTGAAAGTTTGATGAATGGATCTGAATATGGCGAATGGCAAGAAAATGTTACCTTCCAACTGTAATGTTTGGTGGAGGAGGGATAAAGCTATGTGGTTGCTTTTCAGAGGTTGGCTTGGGCACCCTAGTTTCAGTCAGGGGAAACCTTTATGTTTATTGCAAAATAAGACTGTCTCTAGTGACATTAATTAACCAGGGTTATTTGATTTAGCTATATATAAATATATAAAGTTAAATATAAGTCACCACTATGCAATATAATATTACATTAATATTTTGAATAATGTGTGTGTTTGTACCAGTTTGTTTCAAACCCTAATTTGTGTGTGTGTGTGTGTGTGGGGGGGGGGTATTAAAAGGGTTTTATGGAGTAAAAGAGATGTGAAAATTAATGATGACCAGACCAGAACACTAGTCCACACACTCTTACTAATTGTACAGATAATACCAACAGAGTGTATGGCAGCTTCCACTAATCATAATGATGCTATACACATCTGCCTATTCATTTCAGCACTAATACAGTAATTGCATTGTAACATCTGTTAATGAGACTCAATGCAATTAAGCAAGGTGGGGATTTGCTATGGCATCTGTTCCCCAGACCTGCATACGCCAGTATGTCCCAACAGCACACTAAGCGGTGTTCACTGACCCTGAAATCCACTGAGTCCTACAATACCCCCAACCACTACACTCACTCACATAGCTGAGACATCCAAAGGCTAGACAGTTTGGAAAAGTCCAGACCCACAGGGGTTCAATTACCTGCTTCCCCTCCCCCAAACTCCTACATCATGTCTGGGGCACAGCGTGCCACTTCCTGCCTGGTCCCCAAGGCTGGAGGTCTAGAGTGTGTGTGGATGTGTATGTATGTACGTGTGTTGGTTGGGTGTGTATGTATGGGGGGGTCAATGGAACAGCAACATAAGTCTCCTGAAAGGGCTATTGTTCACAGAGGTGGTCCCAAAGAGAGGCCCAGCTCGGGTGGGGTGGTTGGCGGAGGTGGCTAATCACAAGGCGGGTTAGTAAATATTTATCTGGAAGGATGTAAACGGCCGGTCAGTGTAATTTAGCGACAGGCTGTTCCTTCCTGCGTGGTGATGTTGTTTAGTCTCATGCTGAAGAGGTAGGACAGGGAGACAGGGTCCTCTTTTCCAGACCAATGAAGCAAACAGGATGAATTTTTAACATAATTACTATCTACCTGTAAAATTTGAAGTGTTTGAGTGGTTGCTGTGAACAATAGTTTCAACACATTTCCTTGTGAGAAAAGAAAGTGTTCAGTTCTGATTATTAAGGTCTTAAGATGAGACAGACATGGAACAAGAATTGCCAAATCTGTTTTTGCATAATTTAATCAAGGTAGCCATCACTGAACAAACATAAATATTAATGTTAAGTTATAAAACATAAATTTTTCTGATGATCTTAAGTAATTATCAGCTGCTCAGTTCTACATGGACTGTCTTCTGAGTCACAAAGAGTTCCTATTGTTATTTATCAGTTCATTTTTATTTCTGTATAACAGTGATGCATGAAAAATGTTATAGTTAAGTTGGATGCATAGATTGCAATGTATGGTTAAAGTTAAAAGGTCATTTTTATTTTTGCAGTCAGGATATGCTCATCATTCTGCATTTATGATGAACATCAAAGTGCCGCATACTGTCATATAACGTTTGATAATGTTTAGCATAATCAGTCACAAGTGCTGGTAATAAAAATATGTAGTTGATCTCCCAAACAACTTGGTAATTAGTGCTCTCCTTTTATTTACAGAGAAATATTAAACTATTTTACAGATGAACTAAAAATAACAGCTCAATAATTCTTGCTAAGCACTACCCAGTGTCATTTCTGAAGCTTAAAAACATCCAGGGCTAAAATGAAAACATTTGAGCCTGAAAGGGTTCAGTGTTATTGTGGGACATCAATGTGTTTTAGACTGCATAAATGTTTCATAATTTAATAAAATCAGTCAAATTGTGCAACGTGTAACAGAATGTAACAAAATGTGTAACGTACCCAAACTTCTCAGGGTTTATTATTTTTAGCGATTGACATACAGTGACATACAGAGGTGGTGAGGGAGTGGGAGAAGGAGGTTGGTTGGAGGATCCATGCAACAGCAACGCCTACCCGGCCCTGTGATAAACTGTGTCCCATTCAGGTCTTGTCCATGCCTGAGCCCTGTTTTATGATCTTGTCTGGCACAGACCTGTCCATGTGACACTGAACTTCAGCCATTCATTCATACATTTCTTATTTGTTAAATTCAGGTCAGGGTCCTGAAAAAACTGGTGCCTAGGCTACACAGAGAGCAAGGCAGTAACAACCCTAAATAGATATACACATACACATTCACACACACTCACACACCAAGGGCATTTTAGAAACCTAACCACACATGTCTTGCAACATTGCCGGAGTAAAACTACATGGACATGGAGAGGACATACAAACTCAAATTGTCATGTTCTTTAAAACAAAATTACAGAACTGAAAAGAAGAGTGTGTACAGTTTTCTAGATATTCCCTTTTGGCACAGTTATCCAATAAAGTTCCATAAATAACTGCTGAAATCAGAGAATTACAATATAGGTGCCATGTTGTTTGTTTGTTTGTTTATTCAGCTTCTTTAACGTCGCTATCGGCATCAGCGGCCATGTAAGCGACACACACGAGGCTACATCCATACACAAGTTTTTTATTTCAACACCAGTCACATATATATACACAAGTCAATGACAATTTTGGGAAAGCCAATTAACCTGTCACGCATGTCTTTGGGCTGTGGGAGGAAACCGGAGTACCCGGAGTAAAGCCACGCAGACACGGGGAGGACATGCAGACTTCACACAGAAAGTACCTGGCCGCTCCCCCCCTGGGATTGAACCCGGGCCCTTCTTCTTGTGAGGCAAGCGGTGCTACCAACCGAGCCACTGTGCTGCCATAGGTGCCATGTTAACACATTAAATTATACTCAATGGGAACAAATAAGAATGCATCCAACTAACTATTTGCTCTGAAGTGTAGGCAGCTCACCTCTAATACTGTCACCACCAGAACCCAGTTCAATTCCCGGCCCGGCCTGTTCTACTTGTGTCTGTGGTTTCTTCCAGGTACTCTTCCCACATTTCAAAGAGATGCCTTAGTTCGGTTGGTGTCTTTAAACCTATGATTCCCACATGGGCTGCCAAAGTGTAAACTGTGGTCCATTTTATCTACTTTTTGATCTATCTAGCACACTAACTCTTGGTTATTAAAGCTTTTTCTAAAGTAGTTGAAATAGTTAATCATATGCTTTATAGTTATAAAGTGAAGTATTTTTTTAAATGCATGGTGCAGTTGCTTCTACAGGTATTTAAAATTAGTGCTGATGGTGTGAAAATAAAGGGAGAAGCAGTCAGTGTGTCAGAGCCAGGTTTAGTGAAGTGGAAAAAAAATACCTGCTATGGACCTGAATATATATCTTACTCATGTATTTAACAAATACACTTCTCCAGAGACTGTGGTACAGTAGAAAAACAGAAAGAATACATTTATTTCCAAGAGGTGGTAAGCAGCAAAGTACAAGTACTTAGTTACTGTACTTAAGTACTGTACGTTTAGGTATCTGTACTTTACTAGATTACTCCTTTAGCTTAATACTACAATTGTATATATTTCATTAAAAAGGGGAGGGGGTTTACACAGTGGCTCAGTGGGTACCACTGTCACCCCACAGTCCCAGGTTCAATCCCAGGTGGAGCAGTGTGGGTCCTTTCTGTGGGTTTGCATTTCCTCCCCTGTCAGTCCAAAGGCAAGTGCCTTTACTTTGTAAATGTGTGTATTATTTTTCAAAATTGGATTGATACTTTAGCTTTCATTAATATATGTATTTATCTGTTTTATTTATTTATTGTTATCAATTATTATTTTTTATTTAGTCCATGGGTTCTTAACTGGGGTGGGGGGTCTTGGCAATCATGAGTCACCAAGCAAATTTTGAATTCTGAAGTCCATAATTTGAAAAACACACCCAAATATCACAAGAACAGTTTTATGCCATTATGACATTTCGGGATCGTAAGTGGTTGTAATGATTATTCCACTACAGCAGTGATTCTCAACCAGAGGTGGGGGTGAAAAAAATCACAAACTCACTGGCTATTGGTACAAAGGAAATGCAGCAGATTCCCCCCATGACAAAATGCAAGCTTATTTTGCACGGGTTTTGAACCCGTGACGTGACATCAGTGCTACCCTATAAAGCTCTGAACACATGCAGACGCACACGCTCGTATTCATATTCCACAAAGACCGCGTCTCACAGCGGTGTTTCCAACCTCAAAACCAATACGTGCCTCATTCTTTCTAGTACCGTGCGTAGTTGCTGACCTTTGGACTTTTTTACCTGCCGCTTTTCAGTAAAATCATGTTTGAACTGACGCTTGCTTGTTATTCCTGGGGGAATAATAATAATAATAATTATTATTATAATTAAAAGTTGTGTAATTAAAAAAGCTCTCACGTTTGCCATGGCAAACGTTTCGGAACCATGGACTGCACGGCAGCAGCGACATCTTTCTGCTATTTCGGAGTTTATCACCGACATTCAGCACGTAGCAGGCAAGTGTAACCTGGTGGCTGACTGTCTGTCCAGGGGACAGGTTAGTGCTGTAC
>JAUZSU010143037.1:0-15327 GCA_034780255.1 Parotocinclus maculicauda | reverse complement strand
TTGTCATAGAGACTGGTTCCGGTGTCTGTCTGAGGCCCTGAATTTGAGCTAGTGGAGTATGCAAGTGAGAGTAATAGTCTATGTTAAAATAAGTGGTTTTTGTTTCTGTGCCAAAACACACTTATCTAAAGGTCATTATTTCAGTGTGTCATGTTATGTTATCTGTCATGTCTGGTGCAGATCTGGTGTGTAAAAGTTGTGTTTTACATCCAATGGAGCCAGTAGATGGTCCATTGCCCTATGATGTTGCATGTTTTAACCCAACAGATCTCTTGCAAATACCAAATAGAACTCGATTCCAAACTGAATACAATTTGTCAAAAGCGTCTGTGCTGAACTCAACCTAGAATTTGATGAACCATCCATATATATATTTATGTATATATAAACAAAGATTTTTTTAAAATTTAGTAACATTTTGATCTACTTGATCTGTAAAAAAAAAGAATCAAAAAAATGAAATCTGTGTCTTATGCTTGCTTCAGGAATCCTCAGTGTTCAGGTATTAAACAAAAAAATGGTTTGGTTTGTGATTATTTGCAATCACCTACCAACTCCAAAATTAATCCTGAAGGTTTTGTAAACTTTTGGAGATGTGATTATACTAATTCTGCCATGTCATTTACACTTTCACTACCACTTTAAAAACATATTCTGCTTTTTTTTTGCATATCCTTGGCAACAGAAGTTTGCAAAAAACTGTCAGAATGATTCACCAAACTTGTTGCAATGCTCTGCTGCTATGGGAAGAGTTGTTTTGCCGTGAACCCTGGAGAAAGTGGCATAGCTGGGCTCCTTAGGGCTTTTTGTTGTACTGCTCAGGAATGCACTCTATGTACTCATGTGTAATGCTTAGTGTGTAAGAAGGGAATTCACCTGTAGTTCCACCTAGCACTCGCAACAAGTAAGGAATGTGTGATGTTTTGTGAGCGTGAGGAATCGGTGCAGCTATAAATAGAAGTGGAATTATTAGGTTTACAAATTGTGCAGCAATGCTTGTTTTATTGTGTTCATTTGCTGGTCCTGCTTGTTTTCTCATGGTGACCTTTCATTTATTTCTCATTAAAGCTGTCTGTGTGACATTTATTGTAAATAAGATCAATGTTAGCTGGTGGCTCAGTGGTTATTAGTTTGCACTAATAGAAGGTTCTCAGTTCAAATCCCGGTTTACCTAGGATAGCATTATATTGGGACAGCGATGGTTCAGTGATTATCTCTGCACTGTTACTGGATGTTTGTGAGATGTGTGTTTAAATCCCAGCTTTGACAAATTTATTTCTATAGAGCTTTTTATAACGGAGCATTGTCTCAAAGCAGCTTTACAATCTTATCTTAAAAGGCCAATCCCAAATTGAGCAAGCCTAGGGAGACAGTGGCAAGGAAAAACTATCTGAATGTAGCATAAAAGACTCATAAATGGTCCCGTCCTCCATGGGTGGCCTAGATATTAATTGAATAATTAAGTTGCAGTAATAGTAAAAACTAAGTAAATTATATCATTTTAATCAATAATCAAATTTAGATTAGTAATAAAATTCAAAATAAATAACAAATAGATTCAAGTTAATGAGTCCTCAGTGGAAGTTCTTGGAGGCACATCGTTTCCTAATAACTAAATGACTGACGGAGTTCCTGCACTCTGGTGGGACTGGGTTCTGTTGATGAAGACCAGTAGAATGATGCTGAGGTGGAGGAACATTTAAATGTGTGGTACTGGAACTGGAACATCAGCTCAGAGAGAAAAGAGGAAAATGTTGTTACTTATTGGTTAGGAGTACAGAGTCTATTATCAATCACTGATGCCATCTGCAGCATGAAACTCCGGCAGCACTACTATAGCAGCATAGCTTAAGAAGAAGAACCAGAAGGTAACACAGCCAAGAGGCAAGAGCCAAACTGAGCCATGTGTACCAGTCTAAATCTAACCAAAAGCCTGAGTAAATAGGAATGTTTTTAGCCTCGCTAATACTGTCCTCAAGGTCCTTAACCTACAACTGCTTGGAATGTAAGATTGTATCAGTTTAAGCCGCTCTGGATATTTGTTAAATACCGAAATCGAATATTTGTTGGACTGTGGTGGTGAAGCGGTTCAAATACCAGACTGTGAAGCAGAAGGTCCAGAGATCAAATCTCATCTCTGTTGAGTCCTTGAACAAGGCAGAGATCCCATAATTGCTTGGACTGTAAAGTTGTCAGTTGTGGCTCTGGATATATGCTCTGCTAAAATACTAAGTGTGAAAGTGTGAATGTGAAATTCATAATGCCTTTTATAGGTGGAAGTGGATGACTCAGTAGGTTCTAATTGTGAGGTTGTCGGTTCAAACGTCAGCTTCTCTGAGCATCCATGTTTTACTGGGGGACAGCAGATGTTTATAAAAAGCTTTCGATTTATACTCTGGCTGTGACAGTACCCTTTATCTCCAGTGTAATCTGTAAGATTGTAAGCCTGATTGCCAAAGACAAGAATTTGGACATCTGTGTGGACACGGTGTTTACTTCAAACTGGATTGTAAAGGAGGTGTAAGGGCAACTGCTGATACATAAGTGAAAGGTTTCTGTAAATGAAGGTCTATATCGTTAATCACTACACAGTTGGGCCTGTACATTATCAGTTTGACATTAAAAGCTTTGGCAAGACAAGTTTATTTACCTGTGCACTGATAATACGATTACCTGGCAGTTATCTTATATAAACAGTGTACTCTTGTTCCCTAAATCACTAGCTCAAGAAATTCAATTAAGCCTCTTAATTGAGTTATTCAGTGCTTATATGCCAGCTTGTGTCTACAGCTTGTACAGTGTTTCCTCGCCACTTTGCGGGTTTTTAAAAAATATTAATGGAAAAAATATATCGCGGATTTTTGCTGTTTCGCGGGTTTTTGCGGAACTCGATCTGCACATGGGTAGTACGTGTGGTATAGTTAACGTATACATAATGAACTTTTACATTAAAATATCACTAAATTTATAAAATATAATAAAATTATTAATTCTAACAATAAAGGAATGTCATAAAATATTAAGATTTACAGTAAGTGGCGTATTTACTCAGCAGATGAATACTCACCAAAAACGAGAAGTAACACTAGAGCATCGGCCGCCTGAGTCACTTCTTGCCGACATGACAAGTTTTTATCTGCGGTTTTGTGTTCGCTGTTTGTGAAAGTATCAGTATAGACTAAATTAATTCAATCCCTACGATGTAACCCAAACGTTCTGCAAGTTCTACGGCTAAAATAGTGTATAAATGCTTAAAGAAATATAGCGTCTGTACTTTGCGGTCTTTGGTTTATTGCGGGTGGTCCAGGAAAGTAGCCCCCGTGATAAACGAGAGAACACTGTAATACCATAGTGAACAGTATTTGAAGTAAGTAACATTTATAAATGCTGCTGTTATGCCAAGTGTTTGGGCCAGTATTATGAAATTTGTTTTCTCAGCCTTTGATTACAATGAGACGACACGACGGCCGGTGTAAATTATTATAGAGTCCTGCAATAGCAATGTTTTTATCTACCCAGTGGTTTCCAAAGTTTTTCTGCAGTGTGTTTGCAGATAAGAATATTTTCAATCTCTCCCACTCCAGCTTAACACACAAATGTTTTTGCTTTTACGCTTTACGGGAATTTATTTTTAACATTGTAATTCATATAAAAATGTCTTACGGACATAAAAAAATCAGCATTACTGTAGAGTTATTATAAGAGTTATGTTATGGTTGTCTGTCTGGTATTTTGTTTGGTGCTCTAGCTCCGTGCGACTTTGGAAACCACTGCTCTGACCTTTCATCCAAACCAATAACCTGCCTTAATGATGATCAGGAAAGTAGTAGACTTTTTACCACTTTGCTTTATTCAGTGTATAAGTAATGAACAATGTGACGGGGACATTCCTGGTTTACAGACACAATTCCTATCCCCTTCTTAAGTGGGCTTCTGGCGAGTGTTACTTTAGAAACCATAAATACAACACCTCTTGGTATGTTGGGTCTTCCCTTTTGCTTATCCTGAAGAACTTTTCCGTCTCTCATGCACCAGACTCTCCAGGTCTCTACCTACAGGGTTGCAAAGATCTTCGCCAACTAAAATCACTGAAACCTGAACATGACCGAGGAGGAACAGTGGTAGATTGGTGGTTTGCAAATTCATGTGAACAAAGTACCACTCACTGCTCACTGTTTTTCAGAATAATAGAAAAATTTCCAGTTGACGGGATTCACTCTGTATTAACCTGCTCACCCTGCTCATCAGTGACATTCTGAGACTTTACAAACGAGCACTATCACCCAGATCTTTGTGTTTATACATTTAAATGTTATCATTTTGTCTCCTGTAGCGGCTGTGTTGTATCTGTTTCATGTGAAAACATGCAATTTGCCTAAGAGTGTTGAAACGTTTGGTAATGTCTGGTGGACACTGCACTTGCATCACACATTATATACAGACGCTTTTTTTTTTTTTTTTTTTAAATCTTTTGAGAAGTTTTCCTGACTGATGATGAAACCGTTTACCTTTAGGCTTAATTCCCATCAGCCAGCAATCTACAGCTGTACTGTAAATCAAGTTTCCTTGTGAGTTGTGTGGTTGGCCACCCACCAGATAGAAAATTACACCAGGCCTCTCATTAAGGTGGCATTTAATTGCAGGTTTGCCCTCAGTAGAGCATGCAGGTGGGAGCTGTTTAGAAGCAGATTAAGAAATAAAGCCCATATTTATGATTCTGATATTGATTATTATCAGATGTTGTTGTGGTACTATAACTTGCATTTGGACTGAAAACTGTGGTGTGTATGGCAGTTTTAAAATTGAACTACATTAAATCAGGCTATCACTGTATACTCAATGGACACTTCATTAGGTACACCTCCTTGCTTCTACACTCATTGTCTATGTAGAAGCAATTTGTAGTTCTACAGTTACACACTGTAGTCCATCTGCTTCTCTACATCCTTTGTTTGTCCCCTTTACTCTGTTCTCTTATTGGCCAGGACCCCCACAGTTCCAGCACAGACCAGGAACTATTTAATGTGGTTGGTTCATTTACAGCACTGCATTTACACTGATGTGGTGGTGGTGGTGTGTTAGTGTGTGCTTAATGTTAGTTGTGCTGGTATGAGTGGGTCAGACACGGCACGTGTACCTAATAAACTGATTGGTGAGGGTGTATGATTGGTTTGGCTATTGATTTTGCTTGCTAAATATTTTTTTCAAATAACTTGACAACATTTAAGTCAATCCCTGGTTATGCTGGATATTTTTTTATGAAATCTGAATGTTGCTGAAAATCGCTAGGTTTCTACCATACTTAATACAGATACTTTTATGAGCTGGCTTCTAGCAGCCAATCAGAGCATCTCTAAAGCAGATAATTTTAAGATGGAAATGGAATTAATAAATTTGAATATAGGAACAAACAGTTTGTGCACCCTTTGTATGTGGTAAGAAATGGTTAATCCACTTTTAAAGTCTACAACCATGGCTAGCAGAAATGTATAAAAAAAAAAAAAAGTTTATCAGACACAATGGTGATAAGGAATTTAAACCATTGTCAGATTTCTTGCATGAACAGCATCTCAAATTCCTTATAAACCCAATGATTGCATTCTGTCCAGGCCCAAAGCAATGATTGCTCCACCATGTTTAATTGGGATTAAAATATTACGTCAAAAGATAAACCTGGCCTTTTATGTGACGTTTTGAGAGAAATACAGTAATAAATAAAAATATATCTGTCTATCACAGTTGAGCTCAACCAGACCATCTGCTGATATTTGGATATCGAATAATTCAGCTCTTAATGTCCCACCATTAATTTAAGATCTTAAATACAAAATCATGTCACCATTGGCTAGCCAGGTTTTTTTTTTTGTACTTTTTGCTGAAAGCGTTATCTTTGAGTGCCAAGACTTGTTTTTGTAATTTTCCGTGGCATTATGAGGTGACCTTAAACCATGGAGTCAGGAGGGAATATGGCTCTGTGGAGAACAATGCAGAGGATGTGAACGTTCTGCCCTTTTTGTATAGTTTTACCTCAGCCATGCTGAAGCTCTGCTAGTTTTAGCTCTTTAATTTAACTGTGACAGATACTAGTGAAATAGAAGCACATGTTGTTCTGTCGCCATAATGACATTTATAGATTTTGTGTCATATTCTAGCCTGTACAGGATGAGAAATGTTCTTGAGAAACACTGCTGGCTTCGGTTGGAGTTAGTTAATTTTTGTAACCTTTAGATGATATTTATAGCATTTTGCTCAAAATTAATGCATCTGTTATGCAAAGTTTGAAACAAAATGAAACCCTATAATGCATCGTCGAGAATTAAATTTTATTACGAAATTCATCTTAATTTAGCATATATATTTTATCTAGCACGTGGGAGTTTTTTTTCTGTGTGGAGGTTGGATGTCCTCCCCGTGTCTGCGTGGGTTTACTCCAGGTACTCCGGTTTCCTCCCACAGTGCAAAGACATGCATGTGAGGTTAATTGGTGTCTGTAGTGTGTGTGCGTTTGTGTGTGTACCCTATGATGGATTGGCGCCCCGTCTACGGTTATTCCTGCCCTTGTGCTCAGAGTTGCTGAGTGGGTCAGGTTCTTGTCTGGTGCCGTTCATGTCAGGACTGGCAGTGATGGCAGATATTCTGATACCTATGACGAGAACTTAACAAATGGTTCAGAATGCAGCACAATGTTTTTAAATGTTTGTTTCTTTTTTTTTTTCAAATTATGCCATTTCAGCCAACTGTGCCTGGCACATTTTCTGGCACTCCATGGCTGTTTGCATCAAAAATAAAGCCCTGAATCCCACATACCTATCGTACCCTTGGGAGGAGGGGCATCCGATACTTCTCTGGAATTGCATCCAGATAGTGAAAAGAACTTATTTTGGAGGTCACATCACTGCCTTCAGATTTCCACACTGTATTTAAATCTTTACTGAACATCCACCTCTTCACCCAGCACTTAAGTGAGAAGTAAAATTGTAGATTTGTTCCTGGTATTAGGCCTCAGAGTTTTAGTGCTGTTTACCTGTACTATGCATTAACATACATTTTTGTCTTTGCTTCTGAAATAACCAAATTCCCTTTGTATGATGGTAGAGAATCTGTGATATGGTACTGCTGTTGTTCCAAACACTTTGTACATGCTGCAGACTAGGGGTGTGTGATATGCATAATTTATGATAATATCTTCATTGTTGTTTTAATTATGTGCAATCTCGAGTATAGGTGCTTTTGCACAAAACCGCTCTAGGTACTAATTTGGAAGGAACTAGCAACCTAAAACATGTGACTGAAGTTAAAAATGAGTGAATAAACTGAGCCAGGACACAAAATACAGACACCACCAGCTATGGGCTTACATTGTTAGATTAAATCGCTGATCCTCCTCATCCTCACTACCATTAAGGTTGTTCGGCTTTGAAAAGATGTATGGTTTCTCAAAAGACCGTAACCTCCAAACTATGTCGGCAATCAGTTTCTGTTAAAGATCTGAAAACTAACCACCGTTCAGAATTAGAACATTATGCTGTCAAAGATAGGTATGGCTTATATGGTCTGACTGACCAAAAATCTGTTATTGTGGCAAAATGCGAAACCTTCTGCAGTCTGTGCACTACAGTTTCTAACTAGTATAGTTTATTATTAAAAAAATAATTGAAATATATTTTCCTTCATTCCTGCATTTGCATTGCCTTCATTTAATTTTAATTAATTTTTCATTAATGTCATTAGTAAGCAACAATTGATCTTCTACTGTATTATTAAGAGCAAGCTAAGGTAAGATGCAAATTGTTATAAGAATATAATTTTATTTGTAATATTGGACACCCTGCTGCAGACAGATGTGAGTCTGAAATAAATTGGGTTGAGTTGCTTGGCTACTTCACTAAAGCTCTTAAGATTATCTTTGACTACCGTTCCGGATTCGAAACACAATAGTTGCTTTTATTTAGAAGGTGAGATTAGGGTAAACATGACGTTTTGCTATGCTGCACATGAAGGAGGTATCAGATCCATGTAGCTGCAGTGCTTTCAGTCTGTGACTCTGTTACTGCTGCTTGCACAGTCAACTCCCCAGAGTCTCACTTGTTTGGGCAGGAAAAAGGCACACCCTTCTGTTTGTCTACCTCCTCCCTTACTGCGCTCTCTCTCTCTCTCTCTCTCTCTCTCTCTCTCTCTCTCTCTCTCTCTCTCTCTCTCAGTGGCAAGCTGCCTCCACCTGGCTCAAAGCGAAACGTTTCAGCTCAGTTGTGGGTTGACCTTCAGGGCTCAGGTGTCAACTGGTTTTTAGTTTATTACGCCATGTATGTAGGTTACTCCTCGGCTGTGATCTAATGTCTCTCTTTTGAATGTCATTTCTGCTGAAAATAAGCACTGTATATAGTGAATATAATGTACTGTACACCGAAGGGAGAGCTTCTGTGTTTTCTGAATAATAATTCATCAGTTACGTTGAGGAAAGCTTAAAAACGGTAGTCTGTAATCTTTGCTTGGGTGGCGCAGTAAGAGTAAGTTGCTGAAAATGGGAGTCCCAAGTGCACATGGCTTCCACTTAGGAATCAGGAGAACTTATAAACTCTGCACAAGCTGTGACAGAATTCAGGTGTGAACCCAGAGCGACCGTAGAGCTGTAAGGAGCTTATGCTGTGTGTGACTGTGCCTGTAATGTAGGGAGTTCCATGGCTTATGTCTATATATGGATGAGGGACCGTTATGGCATAAAGTTTGTCTTTGCAGTGTTGGAAGTTTAAATCCTGACTCCTTTTACTACTCAGCTCAGTTCTAGGTCACCTTGGATAAATGCTGTACATATAAATCATGTGCAGATTGTCTTGTACTTAAGCATGACATCTTTGCTGTAAGATTGTGTGTGCAAGGTCAGGTAAAAAGTACATGTTGAAGTCTGATTAAATGTCAAATTATAGGCGCTGACCAGTGAAGTGGGCTTGGTATGACGACAGGGTCCTGAGACAGGAGTCAGATGAACCAAGAGTTCCTGGATTTCGTGGCTAGTGTCTAACCCAACAGAACGGGGACGTTGAGTTGTTGGTTTGGTCTTGTGTATTGCCATTGTGTGACTGACAGCCATTGAAGGGAGGTTTGTGTAGGAATTTGTGTAGTTGTCACACAATGCTTTTGCTCTTGTCTCACCAGGGCTGGATTACATCAGAATGAGAAAGAAGAGGCGCGGTTTGATTCTACCTCAGCATTTCATTATGCAGATCACTAGCCTCAAATTTGACTCTCCTCACAACATAGGAAGTGAATTACCCTTACAAAGTGAAAACTTTACTGGACCTTCATGCACACTGTCTGTTCATTACCTTTTGTTAGTGCGTAACAACCGACCATGGTTTTAATTTCTGATGTCTTTTCGGGTCAGCACTGACTTCAAAGTCCTTGGCATAAGAAAATACTTCTTCCTTGTCTGCAGCCTTGAAATTCTCTAGAAAAAAAGTGAAAAGGAATGTGCAGCCAAGTGTCAAAAAAACAGACGCTTGGCCGAAAAGTAGAACAATAGTACCAGACTCTTTGGTGATCAACATTTGGCTTCCAGAGGAGCCTAGATCAGCCTAGTTGCTTTCAAATTTTGCTTAAAACTATTTCAGAACCAGCAGGAAGTCGCTGTTCCAGTGCCTAGGTATGATCCCCTGACTTACCTCCCCTCCGTCAGACACATGCCTGATAATTCAGTGGACAAACTTGTTCAAAGTCAAAACTCTATACTGTGATATCTACATGAGCTGAGATTGTAGTTTACACCTCATTTAAAATTAGTATTTTTGTGTTTTAATTGATGTAGTGTATATACTGTTCACAAACTTTGGTGTCCCCAATTAAATATCCCCTAATTTTTGTAAATAGTGTAAATAAATATCACTTGGATTGTATCGTTTGTGAGGCAAGGCAGGACTGCCTTAGAATATTAGGTTTAAACTTACTTTATGTATGAAGTTAACATTGTTTGAGCTTATCAGAGTTCTGTTTGGGGTGGAAAAACAACCACAACAAAACACTCTTTACTATTTATGCGGTTAAAATTCAAATGTATTTCTATAGCACTTTTTATAATAAAGAATTGTCTTTAGCAGCTTTGGCAGTCTTTGGCAGCAGCTTTACAATCTTATATTAAAAGGCCAATCCCAAATTGAGCAAGCCTAGGGTGACAGTGGAAAGGGAAAACTCCCTGAATGTAGAAGAAAGAAACCTTTGGAGGACCAAGACTCAAAAAGGGACCCGACCTCCATATATACTTTTAATAATTAATTAAAAGTATATTTAAGTTATAGTAAAATTAAGTAAATAATACAACTTAAATTAATAATAAATAACAAAATAGATTTTTAAATGAGTCCTTAGCTGTAAGTTATCGAAGGCACATCGTCTCCTGCACTCTGGTGGGACCCGGGCATGGTGGGACTGGGTTCTGTAAAAAGGGGCTAAACACATTCTAGAAACTGTATGCCTCAGTCACTTCAGAAACTGGTACCTACAGTAAGTTGTGGAATTTACTTTAATCTGGTGTTTTGACTGTTTCTCATCATCTTCAGATGGTGGCTACAATCAGCATTTAAAAAAGCTCTTATCCTGTGCTTTATTTGGGGTAAGTTTTGTTTTTTTTGGCCTGACTTTTCCTTTAACTCTTGAAGTGCAGTACTTTCAGGAAGATGAATAGGGAGAAGCACTCCTGTATTTCCTCCTCTGCCGACAGTCGCCTCTTCCTATTAGCCTGACCTCTGAACTGTGTAACTTTTACTTATCCTGCCACCCTGTAAGGAAGCTGTTTCACTGCTACCATTCCCAATGCTGTTGCTGATTCATGTTTTCCAAGAGGCAAAAATGAATCCCAACCTTGACTTGCCTCTTGGTTGCCAGTTGTCATTATTCTCTAGCCTGGTCACACCACTGACTTACTGGCCACTGGGTGTGTTTGGTATGTCTGTAACTAAGTGTTTATTAGAAAGTAAACGTCAGAGTTTGTGTGAAATTACGGCTGTAAAGGACAGCAACTGCCTCTACAACTCCCGGTTGCTCATTTCTTCTTTTTGCCAGGACACAGTTGTCTTCTACAGCAAGATTGTGCTCACACTGAGGAATGCGCAACATCCGCCATGTCCGTCTGACATTTTTGCCGGTGCCTTGAGTGGCTAGTGATGCCTCTGTTGTGACAATGGGGAGATCATCCCTCATCTGACCTTCCCTCCTTTAGGCACGGTCATTGGTGGCTGTGGAGTTCTTAGACATAGCTAGTGTACTATGGTCACTAAATCACCCCATTTCCCCACTAGTCATAGTTGACGGTCTTTGATGGTCTAGAACTGATCACACTAGAATTGGTATCTGGAGTTCCTCCACAGGGAGTTAAAGCGTTAAAGCCAGTTAAAGTTCTCTGACTTTACAATGTCAGAAAATCCCTTTGATTACCTGGATTACATGTAAAACCTGGATCATAATACAATAATGTGACCCAAGGTTTTTGTATATTTCAAAATGACATCCAATAACAGGGCAATAAGTGTGGAGTTTGAGAACTCATTTTCTGCTAGAACAGCTTTCAGTGTTCTCAGAAGTCTTTTGTGCTAGATTTTGAGTAAAAAAAAAATTTGGACTTAATAACCCGACAACTGCAGGAAATCAGATTTTTGTCAATAATCCGATCGAGTTTACATGCTCTTGAGTATTCAGATAATGAATTTCTACTTCTAATGCATCCAGCCATTAATCTCACTGAAAAAAATGTGATGTCAACTTTAAACTTTTAATAATAAATAACCCAATTCTTTGTTTCTTGTGTACATACTACGTTTCAGTCTCCACAATGTTCGGTAGCCATTTTGCTGCCTTTAATTCTGTGATGCATTTAATTTTGCCATCGCCAGATCCCACAAGGGACAAAAAACACAACAATCAATCAAGTCAGTCAAGTCAAATATATTTCTATAGAGCTTTTTATAAAGGAGCATTTTCTCAAAGCAGCTTTATAATCTTATATTATCATAAAAGTCCAATCCCAAATTGAGCAAGCCTAGGGCGACAAGGAAAACTCCCTGAAAGTAGAAGGAAGAAACCTTGGGAGGACCAAGACTCAAGAGACCCAACCTCCATGGGTGGCCTAGATGTTAATTAAGTAAATACTTAAAAGTATATTAAAATAATAGGAAAATTAAGTAAATAATATAATTTAAATCAATAATAATATTTAAGTTTGTAATAAAATCAATGGACAGAGCCCGAAATGAAACCAAGTCTTAGAACAAGCGCACTCTGTTGGTCAGGCTTAAGTGCATTCATAGACTGAGAAACCCGAAATCGGGTGACTGGTTTACATGGTATGAGAAATCCAATTACTGGAATAAAATCCAATCAAATCCTGTTCTCTCTATCAGATTTCTTAAGCTCATTACTAGATTGGAGTATGCTATATACAAGACCATTTAAATAATCAGGTAACTGCAGAAATCTGATTATTATGTTCATATAAACGTACACAATAATGTTCTGTCATTTGCTTCATCAAGGCGGAAACCTAAAACTGACATATTAAGAACCACTGAGGTCACAAACCATTCAGCTGTGTTTATCTAACTGTAAAAACTGTAATGGAACTCCTCGCCAGTGTAGTGTTTGTAGTGTCAAATGCATTTGTCTTAGATGATCTTACCACATTTTATTAAGAATTAATAGAGGAACCTAGTTCATTCCATGGAGCTCTACAAATTAAATGCCTAAAATATCTGACTAACAAGACTTTCCCCAGAGTCGTACACTAGTAAACACTATTTATTAGTAGTTCATCATTTTTATTTGTTTATTAAATGACATAATAAATATAATCTTCTTATCCATACCGCACATGGACAGTAAGTACAGATCTCTTGTCTGATGTCAGATTGTGTAATGGAGATTGTGAAATGACTCAACACTTCTGATACCTGTTACGCCTGCCACTTCTGTTCTTACTTTCTCATGCTCTTACATGCCCCACCTCAGCCCTCTGCTACTAGTGCATGGCGTTCTGCTCATGATTCCTTTCACCCGTCCTGAATTTTCCTAATAAATGTAGTAACAAGCTACTTACAACAGGTTTCCAAACTGTTTTGCAACAAGTGCCTTGATGCAAGTCCTCCATGATGTGCAAGTATTCGTTACCAGTCAGACCAGAATCTTTTCCTACTCAGACTCTAACAAGAAGAGGTGAGCCTTCAGACTTGTGTGAAAGGAAGAGAGCCACTGGGCTGTTCTGGCAGTTGTGGGAAGCTTTTTCCACCAATTAGTAGCCAGTGCACTGAAACACTGATATGTGGACTTGCAGGCCTGGCTTGAACCCAGAGGGGGATGTATCAGGTTCTATGAAAATAAGACTGGTGGTGTTGTACATGCAGGTGTACGTTTTAGGGTCTGAAAATATGTAATAAATAATAAATTTGTATCCTGAACACAACTGGATTTTATGATCCAGTCAGGCTACACTACTGGCAGTCCAGAAAGCAAAACATGACAGTAGTCATGCATGGGAATTAGTAGAACCTGTATAAGGATCTGAGCAGCTTCTCTGGTCAGAAAAGGACATTTCTCCAAGGTCGTCCAGAAGAAACCAAGATGTGGTGGTTGATGTAGTGTTGTTGGCCAAATCCCACAAGAATTTGTGCTGTTTAAACCGATTGTCTGAAACAGTCAGACGAACATGCCACGTTTGTTTTTGTTTTTTTTAATTCCCCTAAGGCGTTTGTTTGGCAGTCTGCTTTTGTTTGTAGTAGCTTTGGTTCAAGTTTGTGAAATCTTGTGGATGTGTGCAGTAATGTCCTTGGTTACTGCTGATTGGTTGATACAGTTTGGTAGTATTGCAGCTTGACAATGATGACATCTACACATTTCAATCGACACACTACACAATAGGAAACTTGTTGGACATGGAATCTTTCTCATGCATTAGACCAAACTTTTTAGAAATTTCAAACTCGTTAAACCTGTGACGTAACGGGCATGTTTGAACTCCTCAGTTAACAGACAAATGTGACTGTCAACGATTCAAAATATTAAAAGAAGAAACGTTAATAGCATGTACTTAGTACTGTAATTGGAAAAGAACAAAGGAATAAGCTTGTTGGTGTTTGTCATTTGCTGAATAATGATAAGTAACGTACTGTGGCAGCAGGATACACAATATGTAAGCTGGAAAAGCAAAAGTTCTGGCTCACCTGGTCAGATGAGGTCTGCTGATTTATCAAATGATCTTAAGTTCCATATAATACAAAGTGTTAATAGATAATCTAATAGATGACTCAGAAACGTGTATGATTTAAGTATTAAGTTTGGATCCTGCAGAGGCCTTTCTTTTGTTTGACCAGGGATGTCTTTACTTTCTCTGAACACTGTTTGACTTTATATTAACGAATCGTTTAGCAAACGGCTCCATAAATCAAGTGAAATCAAACTAAAGCGTTGGTTTTTGGCAGGACATTACAGAAGCTGTTACGCATTTGATCTTACACAAGCATTAAACACTTTGCTGTAAAGCACATCCATTACACACCAGCGCTTCGTTTCCCACACTCACAGCCATCTGTGTTTTTTAAAAATTCTTCTTTCAGTAGCATGAAGCATAAAGTTGTTTTCCACTGTGTGTTGCAGCTGGATGGAGGCCTGCTTGGACGAGGAGCTTCCTCCGACCACCGAGCTGGAGGAGGGTCTGCGTAATGGCGTTTACCTGGCAAAGCTGGGTAACTTTTTCGCCCCCCACGTCGTTTCCTTGAAGAGGATCTACGACCGCGAGCAGACACGCTACAAAGTGAGAGAGCTGAGTGAGAAAGCATGCTGCGCTTTGACGGTAGTTATGTAACGCTGGAGGAATTTACGGTGTTGTTTTGTGCTCTGCCTGTAGGCCACAGGGCTTCACTTTAGACACACCGACAATGTCATCCAGTGGCTGAACGCTATGGCAGATAAAGGCCTTCCTAAGGTGAGCACATGAATACACTCAAGAGTTCTGAACCTCTCCACGCCACAGAACGTGACATGACTTGCCTAAAAGCTGTGTGTGGATACAGTAGAGTGTTCTCAGTGTAAACCCATCAAAGCATTCACTCCTACTCCTGTCTGTCTGTCTGTCTGTCTGTCTGTCCTCCCCCACTCCAGATATTTTATCCTGAGACCACCGACATCTACGACAGGAAGAACATGCCTCGTTGTATTTACTGCATCCATGCACTCAGGTACAGCATGTGTTCCTCAAACCACGACCAGAGTCTGTTTTAATAATCTTTCAAGTCTCGACCTGTGCATGTTTAGATATGCTGATGGATTATGCTTTCTCTCTCTCTCTCTCTC
>JAUZSU010143026.1:0-15327 GCA_034780255.1 Parotocinclus maculicauda | reverse complement strand
GAAGTAAGACTAGAGCATCGGCCGCCTGAGTCGCTACTTGCCGACATGACAAGTTTTTGTCTGCGGTGTTGTGTTCGTTTGTGAAAGTTTCATTATAGACTGAATTCATTCAAACTCTACGATGCCACCCAAATGTTCTGCAAGTTTTACGGCTAAAATAGTGTATAAATACTTAAATAAATATAGCGTCCTCACTTCGCTGAATTTCGTTTATTGCGGGTGGTCCTGAAACATAACATAACCCCTAGGGGTGGGTGATATGGCCCTTAAATAATATCACAATATTTTAGGGTACTTTTTTATTAATATTATATTTTTTATTATTGTTTATAATATACAATTGCAACAAAATAGATTTTGTAATTTAAAATACCTGACCTTAGATTTGTTGTTATAGACCTTTTGCATTCATGTATCACTGTAGTTTGTCGTAAATGATATTTTGTACCAAAACCACCTCCACACTATCGAAGTTGCTCTGTGTAAATGCATTACGTCATTACATAAAGGTGTTGGAAAATCACAATATGGATGTTTTATATCGTCTAAAAAAATTATACCGGTATTATCACCAACGATACATACCACACCCCTACCTAGGACTCCTCTGTTTTATTAAAGGAATCTTTTCATGCACAGATAAAAGTCTTCGTTCTGAACCGATCAGTTAAATGCAAGCAGAGACATGATCCAGAGAGATTCTCCGACCCCTTTTATCTAAAGCACCTGGTCTTTGAACCTTATTTTTGAAGATCGGAACAAAACTGTCCAGCTTGGCAGATCTTCAGGGGAAGTGCCTGGCAGATTTGGGCTAGGCCATACTTTTAAATGTAAATACTTTCTTTTCACTTAGAGCAGAGTAATTTACTGGATGATCAACATGAATATTAATTAAGCAAGACTTATTGCTTTCTTTTTTTTTGTAACATTTTTGTTTTGTAACGTGAACAGAAGGTACAGGAGCCTAAAACGTCTATGGCATACTGTTTCATACTATTTTTTTACACCCTAAATCAATTTGTTTCTGTAATTTGGACACACTTTGGTAAAAATCTGTCTCGCCACCTGTGCAAAATAGTTGCCTATGACAGCACCAGCCTGCTCTGTCGCAGACATATTTTAATCACCATCATGGGGCCAATTAGCACCTTTTCTATTTGGAATGTGATTCTGGCTCACCTATTTTTTTGGTTAATTAATGCCATCATGTCTTGGGTCATCAAGCTCTGCGATTGATCTGCTACTTTTAAAATTTGCTTTCACACAAAGTAGAAATTGAATCAGTGTTTTCTTAGCTTCGTCAGTGCCAATCAGATAAAGAGGCATCATCGGCTGAGATGGCTCAACTGTTTACAGCTGCAATACAAGTAAAAATACAGGAACCATATTTATATAGATTAAAAAAAAAATACTCAGAGCTGCTTACTAGGCTTAATAATTCCTATGTAGGAGTTTTGGTTTAAGATAAAGTTATAAGTGATCTCAGACAAAAAACATTATTATGTTTAAGAGGAGGTGGAGTTGACCTGTTTTCCTGGTATGACGCATTCTTTTGAAGACTATGACTGGTCAGTTACCCCTGTCACTCATTCAGTTTTTTCTTTCATAGGGAAATACTGCATAGCCTATTATAAACCTTTGAAATGACAGACATGGGCATTCGCTTTATTTTGATAATGTATTTACAATGCTTACTTTTGCAGCCTAATTAATCTATTGGTTAGCCTATTTACTGCGTCACTGCTCTTTTCAGTTGCTTTGAATGCTGCCATGTCTATTTAAGTGGTGGGGTTGGTTCATATGAATTTGTTTTAAATCATCCTGAGTAGGAATGAGAGCATCTCGAATAAGGTCAACCACAAACATTTTTCTTGCATAATAAAATTGGTAGCATTTGATTGACTCTTATTCAATGAGTTTGTAGAACATTTCTTCTTCATCATCATCTTTTTGATGTTCTCTTCTTCTTAAGTGAACACCTAAGTTTCCAGAAGTCTTCCCCCGAGTTTTTCACTGTAGCAGCTCAGTTATGGTTTAAGATGCTTTTATGAAGAATGTTTTCTTTTTAGGATCTAACTCCTAACTTTAAAAGGGAAACACCCACAATTCCTCTTAGAATATTGTCTGTAGGAGCAACTCTTACATTTATAGCATTTAGCAGACGCCCTTATCCAGAGGGACTTGCAACTTATACAATCTTACAATCCAAGCAATTGTGGGTTGAGTCTCTTGCTCAAGGACCCAACTGTGGCAGGTTGGCAGAGGCGGGATTTGAACCCTGGACCTTCTGGTCCAGAATCAAGTACCTTAACCGCTAGGCTACCACAGTCCCTCTTAGCTATAAGAATCTTTATAAATATGGCCTGTTCCACCAGATGGTGAGGTTGGACTGTAATGTCTGGCTCACTGTTGGCATTCCAATCCATCTCAAAAGTATCTGATGGAGTCAAGGTGCAAGATGGCGTCGTTTTCCATCAAAGTTGGCAAACCATTTTTGTGGGCTGCTTTAGGAGGGCAGTGCAAAAAGCTGAATAACTGTCTTGAGATCTTCAATACAATAAATTCTTCTACCACTATGCCTATTTGTAATTCCATGCCTTGGTGTGTCATATTGTGAATCCGCCAGATTGTAATATTTAATATTGGGATTAAGAAATATATTCCAACAGTGGCAGTATTATTAAAAACACCAATTAGTAATTCGGTTCAATGCGTGACCATCACTAATTAGAAGGGGTGTTGACAGGTTTGGCCATATGGTGCAAGTTTATAAAACTAACTGATTGATTGACAGGAGTCTTCAGGTGTACCAGGAGACAGGAGTACAGCACAGTCGTATGCTGGAGGAGCAGAAAGAACAAAATGGAGCAGATTTTCTTGGGGGTCCTCTACGTTTCGCAAAGCCCTGTATCTTTTGGCTGCACTCCAACATGGATGGTATGATTAACCTGTAAATATTAACAAGAACTGTGGACCTCTTTCTTCTAAATGATACATTTTTTTGCTCCTTTCTATTTGTAGTTCTAGATGAGAGGCTGGACAAGCGCGTTGATGTGATGTTATCATCAGGGATGATCGAAGAACTCAAAGATTTCCACCAGCGCTTCAATGAGAAGAAAATACAGGACAAAAGGTAATTGTGCTTGGAACGTGTTCTTTAGTGTGAACTAAAAGTTCTTTATAAGTGTGAGATATCTAGATATCTGTCATCAATAAAACGGTGCTAATACGATATAGCCCAAAAAAAAATCTTTGTTTTCAGAGATTTTGACAATAACGATAATTGGATTCCCTCTAACACGCGATTGTTTTATGGGTAGCACCAGCACCTCATAACAAGGTCCTGTGTTCAATCCCAGCATCGTGCCGCCTAGGTCTTATCTGTGTGGAGTCTGCATGTTCTCCCCTTGTCTATGTGGTTTTACTTTGTGTACTCTGATTTCTTCTCACAGTCCAAAGACATGTATTGGGTTAATTAATTTTAAATTCTAAATTGCCATTGGTTTGGAATAATCATCCAGTACCTAAATCTCCCCTCAGCTATAAAACCTGTTGTTACCTTTACCATGAAAGCAATATCAAAGTTTTCAGCTTTTTCTAATGTGATTACAAACCTTCTTGGCAACTCCAGGGCCAACAATTATAACCTTTTAGTTTAAGAATTGTTGATAGCTTTCCAAGTACTGAGAGCATTTGTGAATGTCAAATTGCATTTTCTTGACCAACCTCCTACACCACTACCCCTTAAACCTTGTAGCGACGAGTAAAGAACACAGAGAATGCTTCCACCAAGGCATCAAAACCATGAAACATGGATATCAGAATAGTCATCTGAGGCTACAATTTACACAGGATTACCAATATTGTACTAAAGCACATTGAAATAGCATTGCCTTACCTTAATATTGGTCTTGCGAGTTTCAATTTCTGCTGTGACATATAGGTAGTAGGTTTAGAATTAACCCCAACCCCAAAAAACACTAAAGCACACAGATCTATCACTGATTCAGGATAATGATGGTAATGTAATGGTGTGGGTGATATTTTCTTAAGCACACTTTGATATGGCTGGTACGATCCCTGGACATCACAAGCGTCAATTGCATCTTCAGTTACCTGTGATGAACAACAAAAGTTTTGAACTTTGTGATGTTAAATTTTGAACCACTAAGCAACATGACCACTTTCCCATTGGAAAAACTTGTCCTTGATCCAATATGGTGGCTTTCAAGATGTTTTCAAATGTCTTGCTGTAGACATAGCCTAAAGGATAGCCCCCTTACTCATTACTTGCTGGGGTATTCAGATATGTAATTTCCCTTTTGTTTCTGAAATAAAAGGGTGGCCGGTGTAAGTTGTGTATATTGTATGTCTTTTATTCCACTATATCCCAAAGGTTTTTCCCCTGGATTGAGATCTGGTGACATTTGGTTACAGCGAACTCATTATTGTTGTAATTCTTTTTTTTCTTTAAATCAAAGTACTTGACTAAGGATGTTTACTCTGACATTTAAATAGCCCTAATACTTCACATTAAGGGAAACACAAATATGGGTAACCTTATCAAGCATAACCTGCTTTTTTAGCACGCTCTGACTTGGCTCTGGTGAACTTCCAGTGTAGAATGTAGAGGAAGGGAGTGAATCAGTGCTTAAAACTTTTGCTTTTGCATTTGCTTAAGGACATGAGAGTAAAGCTTCTATTCATACATTCTATAGGCATCTTTAAATTCAGTTTGAGCAGCTTCTGTAGTGGCTTTTTTATATGAATGAGAAACGGAATGTACGAGTGCTTATTCTTCTGAAATTTGTTAACATAAGTCGACACTGTCACCTCACGGCTTCAGATGTCATGCCCAAGCCCATTTCTTCAAGAGATCCTGAGCACGGTTCAGCGTACCACGCACTGGCACAGCACGGCACGCAACGCTAACCCCAGTTAAACAGACCACATTTTGAGGTTCAGCTGTACTCAGGCATGGTACAGACTTCCCAGAGTGAGTACGCCCAAATACGCTAGCAAACCACTGCAGGTACTCCCATGGGTTTAAGGGAGGCAGTGGTTGAGGGGATCATTCTCCAGTGCTGCAGCAAAACACCCCGACCTAGGGGCATGTTTTTTACCCTGCTCAGGAAACACATGCTTAATTCATGGAAAAATAGCAAACAATTATTGGGCAGAATGCCAGGGACACAAATGTGAATTAGTTTTCCTTATTATGCGAATTAATAATCTACCAACATACCATCTTAAATAGTTAAATAGAATCTGACTTTAAAGTCATACATAGAAAAGCCTAAAGTAGCATTTTCCCACCCCAGTATTAAAAAACACTTGCTTGTTGGCAGTTTTTCCTCTCCTGTGGAAATGGACAGAATGTGTTATGTTTAAAGACAAAGGCAGGAATATTGGTTCTATTTTGAGCTATATAATGGGGGGAATTGGCATAATGTTGTTACTTGATCAGACACAATGTAGGCCTAGCACTGAGTGTGTTTGTATGTGTGCTGTGGGTGTGAGTGAATGCGAGCGATACGGCATGACTGAATCACAGCTATGCTTGTGTGTGCTTCTGACATGCCAAAGCTAGTAGTTTTGCACTTCCTTCCATGTTGGAATGTAATTTTGGCTTTTTTTATGCTTAGTGCTCTGCTGTTTTGTGTAACCCAAACTTGAGAGAGATACGGTGATACCTCTCTGCTTGTGCAGTGATATTGGCTGCACTGCGGTCTGTCTGTGTATGCGTGTCTATATGGAATGGGTGGGGATGTAGAGAATTGATATACTCGTGGCTAGCTGCCCGATGTCTTGCACCAGTCCAAGCCCCACCCCCAACCTGGTCTTTTTCCCCCTCCACCAATCAGCTAGTGTCTTCTCTCAGGCCATCCTGGCTACGTGAACTGGCCACTCATCCACTTTTCTCCCTCTCTGCTTTCACTGCTTTCTCTCTTCCACTTTTGCCTGCCATCATCTCCCTGTTCCGCCTTTGTCTGCCTCGCTTCCGCTCAACGGCTCGCCTTTCACAAGGTGCCATCACCCAGCAGGAAGGTCAAACTTTGCTCTTGCCTGCTGTATCTCGCTCTGTCACAGACTGATTGTTTCTCAAAGGACAGTCATCACCCACCCAGTATGTCTGTTACTGTGCTTACTCCCTGGGTGATGGATGGGTGGATGTGAGCTACATTTATAAGAAATTATTGATTGGTCTTTTTAGAGGGGTAGCAAATCTTTTTCGGAAAGGAAATGGGGTGAAAGCTCACAGATTTTAATGAAGGTCAGTGGAGTGACAAATTCAAGTTTGAAATTTTAGGGTCCAGTTGTCAACGTTATATATAGATAGTCAGTGTCCCATTGTCAAAACAATGAATCTAGTGGCTTAAGAACTTGCGCAGTACTCTATCTTAACATTTTTGCAGACTCATTAACAACAATAATATTCCCTAATGACAGTGTCTCCTCAGCAGGATTCAGCTCCCTGCCTCACTGCAAAAATTGTTCAGTAACCGTTTGAGTTATATGTCAAAGAGTTGTTGGCTTGGCCTCAATTCTCCAGATCTTAGTGGGAGCAAATATCTGCGGGACCTGCTGAACAAGCAAGTCCAATCCATATTGACACCACTTTAGAGCATACAGGAATATGCAGTAGGATACTCTCACACAGATGCTGGGGCAGGGTGGCTCGGTGGGTAGCACCACCCCGCCTCACTGCAGCAAGGTCCTAAATTTAATCCCAGGGTGATGTGGACTTTTCATGCCCTCCCTGTGTTTGTGTGGGTTTACTCCAGGTACTCTGGTTTCTTCCCACAGTCCAAAGACGTGTTAGGTTAACTGATTACTCTAAATTGGCATTGACTTGATACATACTGATATAAACTTGTGTGCCGCTAAAATGACCACAGTCCAAAACCAAATAAATAAACAAATACACAGATGCAGGGTCATAGCCAGTGAACTAAGCTGAGAATCAGCTCTGATGGATTAACTTTGTTTTTCACTTTCAATAAATGTCATTTAATTAGATAAATTAAAATTAGCATTATGTTAATGAGTTTGTACAAATGTAGGCTAATGTAAGTGTTTTAAGCATTTTTAAGGTAGGGTATGCTAACTTACTAGGGTACACTGGTGTTTTTGTGAGAGTTGAATTAATTTTTATCATTATTTTGATTTATCTCTTCAAGTAGTGCCTGATACTTAAGCCTCTCAAATACAGAGTTACAGAACATCAAATGTGTAGTATGCCCTTGCCAGACAATTCTTGGAAATATTCCATTTATAAAGTATACTTTTTGCACTGACTGAGTAGCTTCAGTAAACACAGTTTCAATAGTTTATTTTGTTGTATGTTTTTCAGTCAGAACTACCAACATGGCATCTTCCAGTCCATCGGGTTTAAAGAGTTTCATGATTACCTCACTGCTGGGGAATCTGTCAGCCAGGAGGAAAAAGAGAAGTTAAAACAGAAAGGTATGGTCTGGTTGTGTTCATTAGACAAATATCCCATCTTGCTGAAATTGAGTGTTTAAAAACCATAAAAAGCCAGACACTACTGCCTGTGTTAATAGGATATTAGTTGTTGCTTACTAATGACATCAGTGGAAGTAACATTGAAGGAAATGTAAATTTAAAGAAAACAGGGCTCATTTACTTAAAACTGAAGCATTCAATTAAAACTGTAGAGCATAAACTGCAGAAAGTTTCACATTTTCTCCACACAACACATTTTTAGTCAAGCAGAAAATCTGAGCCATACTTCTCCTTCACAGTGCATTTTATCTACTAAGTTGTTTAAATCTTCATATTAGCTAAAATTTGTCTCCAGTTAACTTTTTTTTAACTTCAGTCCAATGATTTAAGTTTAAATGCTAGCTTGGCTTAAACAACACTGCATGCTCATATCCTACCAGGCTACCATCGTACCACTACATGATTCAGTGAATACACAAACTCTTTAGAGCATGTTTTTGCAAAGTAAAATACTCAATAATGTCAGCTCGAGTAGCGAGTTTGTTTACATGCACTTATTAATTCGTTCATGATCAGATTATCTGATTATTCAAGTTGTCATGTCTAGAGCATACTTCAATCTAGAAATTATATTAAGAAATTCCAAAGAGCATTCTTGTTTTTTATAACAGTAATCAGATTTCTCATAGCATGGATACCAGTACTCTATTATAATCTGTATTCAGTCTGCACATGTGCTTGAGCATTCCCCCCGTGGTTGCCAAATCCACATAAATCCAGATTTTAGCATTATTTGGTTTCCTTTTCCATTTGCTGTGGCAGGGGTTTTACTTGCTGGATCTGGCAACCCAGGAATGAACACGTCATGGAATTAAAGCCGGCCGAACAAAATCTTTGGGAGACTGTGAAATGCAGTATATACACAATGTTTAATACTGTATTAAAGTTCAAAGTTTGTCTCTCGAGTCATGTAAACCCGGAGGTTTCCCGTTGACTGGTTACTCCCGTTGTTTACTCGTTGATCGTATTACTGACAAAATCAGATTTTCTGCAGTTATTGGAATATTAATCCATGTAAATGCATTCACTGTTAAAGCAGCAAAAGATTTGGACTTAGATGATACATTTCAAAAACAGGATTTGATGATTTTCAGATCCTTATCAGCCTATATTCAATTAAATACACTACAAAGATATTTAATGTTCAAACAGATAAACTTTATTATTTTAATGCAAATATTCACTCTGATTTGATGCCTGCAACATGTTCCAAAAGAACTGGGACAGGAGTTTCACTTCGGTTCCTCAACAGTCCTGGGTCTCTGTTGTATTTTGCGCTTCATATTGCGCCACACATTTTCATTAGGAGACAGGTCTGGACTGTAGGCAGGCCAGTCTAGTACACGCACTCTTTTTCTACGAAGCCACACTGTTGTAACACGTGCAGAATGTGGCTTGGCATCGTCTTGCTGAGATAAACAGGGACGTCCCTTAAAAAGACGCTGCTTTGATGTCAGGATATGTTGCTCCCAAACCTGTATTTACATTTCAGCGTTGATGGTGCCTTCACAGATGTGCATCATTTCAAAAAACAATTTGACACGTGCACCCGTCAGACCACAGGACACTTTTCCAAATTGCATCAGCCCATCTCCGGCCACGTTAGTGGGTGTTGTTGATATATGGCTTTCACTTTTAGTTGAATTAAGTGATGAACTATATTCACTGACAATGGTTTTCTAAAGTGTTCCTGAACCCATGTGGTAATATCAGTTACAGAATTATGTCGGTTTTTAATGCAGCGCCAGATTAAAGGTCACGGGCATTCATTGTTGGTTTTTGGACTTGCTGCTTACTTGCAGAGATTTCTCCAGATTCTCTGAATTTTTTAATTTCACATTATGGACTGTAGATGATGAAATCCTTGAATTCCTGGAAATTACACGATGAGAAACGTTATGAAACTGTTGGACTTTTTGCTCATGCAGTTGTTTATAAAGTGGCTAACCTCTCCACATTCTTGCTTGTGAAAGACTGATCCTTTTGGGGATGCTCCCTTTATACCCAGTCATGACACTCACCTGTTTCCAATTAACCTGTTCACCTGTGGAATGTTCCAAACAGGTGTTTTTTGTACTTTCCTAGCCTTTTGATGCCCCTGTCCCAAGTCTTTTGGAATGTGTTGCAGGCATCAAATTCAAAATGAGTGAGTGTTTGCGAAAAACAATAGTTTATCTATTTCAACATTAAATATCCTTACTTTGTATTGTATGCATATATGTGTAAAAAAATTTGCAAATCATCATATTTTTATTGTTTTACATAAGGTCCCCACTTCATTGAAATTGGGGTTGTATGTTGATATCAGCTTCTGTCTGTTGTGAATATAGCCATATATGCCAATGCAACATTAAACAAAACTGATAAACAAACAAACAGATGTTCCTAAATGTAGTGGAAACAGCGGACGACCTTAAATGCAAATCAGTGGCTCATTTAAATGCCCATGAGTTTGGACAAATAGTCTGTGTGTTGTTAATCACGCTTAACTGAATGACAATACATGGTCTGATCATTGGCAGAGATATGGGGTTGATTGGACTGTGGTAGCCTAGTGGTTAAGGTAGGTCCAGGGTTCAAATCCCACCTCTGCCACAGTTGGGTCCCTGAGCCAAGGCCCTTAACTCACAATTGCTTGGAATGTTAGATTGTATTAAACTGATAATTGTAAGTCGCTCTGGATAAGGACGTCTGCTAAATGCTGTAAATGTAAAATTATGTAACTGCCTTTATTTTACAGGTATCGAGGCCCTGAAGCAAGCGGTGCAACGTTATGCTCGAAAACAGAACAAGTGGGTCCGCAACCGCTTCCTGAAAAGTAAGAGTGCAGCTGTTTAACTATCATGAAAGCAACTGCAGGCTGATATATAGCAGAGCTTATACCGGCTGCTTCTGAACTGCCTCCCTTCTCCTGTGCTGTTTTCTTTATTTAGTGCTTAATGGTGCGTCTGAATGAGCGAGAGAGTCAGTGAGTTCATACCATACCTCACTGAGTAGTGGCTGTGTTACTGGAGTATAGTGCAAACATGGGGGCAGTGGCAACATGTCGTGTTTAATGTTAATGCTCGGCTGTCAAAGAGTAAAGCACGGCAGTTTTTCCTCCATCTGCTGCTTAGTTAAACGCACCGGTGCACAGAACATGCAGATTTCTGATAAGTGAATGCACTTTGTGTTGAGTGGATTCTCCGGATCCAGAGCAAAGACTGGCGGGTACGAGTCAGTGTGTCCCAGCATGCTCTGATGGCTAAGGCAATCACGACCACCTTTAACGAGATGGGATTCACACAGGCCATTAAACACACAAACACCCCTTGCTCGGGCCTCCCACTCTCACTGCAAGACTCACTGTGCATAAAACCAGGCGGAAAGAAAGACAGCTGGACAGTTCATGGTGTTTCTCTACAAACGTACTAGCCGCTGTGCTTTGTTTTGTCCAAGTGGCACAGGTCCGTAAAATACATTTAAATCAGTGTTGTTTTCAGGTATTGAATTGACAGGTAAAAGGTTTTATCTCAGCAACTTGAGGCACATATTACACACATTATTAGAGCAGATAAGTCACCATGGGTCCTAAGAAGGTTAGTGATAACAGCTAACCAAAAAAAAAGCAGTGTGATATGGGTGGTATTTATGTTTGATCTGGTAAATTTTAAATACATTTTATTTAATCTAATCATTGTTCATTTTTGTATGTCTTTATTTTGTGTATAAGTAGACTATGCAGCTCCATTATTGCATTTAACGCTGTACAGCATATTAATTCACTTTGCATTGTTCCTTATGGGGAAATGTGGTTCTATCAGCTGTTGTCAAATGGTGGTTGTTGATGCATTGGCATGTGAGGGACCATAGATTACAGGTCTTCAGTTTAGGCCCTATACATTAGAATGTGTGCTTACCCTTTACACTCTTCAATTCTTCCTCTTCCAAAGATTCCTTGGATTGTGTGATACTTCACTACGCACTCCTGTCTTTGTCCGGACCATTACCAGGGACTTACCAGGCCCATATTTTCTGCAATTTATAGCCAGTCACTGTTGGTGAAGGTGAAACATGGACCGCTATGGATTGGTACTGTATCGTCTTTAGTGATTCCATTGGGGTCCGACAGCAGCCGGATTTGATTGGGAAGGCTTCTTGGAGAGCATTTAAATCCTAATGTGTAGCAACACACTGCAAAAACTGCTGGTGTGATGATGAGGATCTACAGACCCAGCTGCATCTGTGAGCAAATGTGCCACAGAATATCATAAGGAACATTTATGCTTCCAATGTACAACTGTATCACATCTTGCATCGAGGCTAGAGGCTACCTAATAGTGTACAAGAGCCTCCTTTCAATTATGGAGCTTTCTCCAATAAACTTATCCTTGGTTAGTTAGTTTTTGTCAATGAATGTGCAACAGGGTAATTTGTATGTAAGGGCAAGGGGAACAGGATGAAAAGACTAAGATGTGCAAAAGCTTAAAAAGACTGGAATGAAGATAAGTGGAAGAGAGAATTGTGGAGTGCATAATCCAAGCTTCAGATGTTTGGCTCCAATTGTCGACTGGTTGTCAATGATGGCCTAAGACTTTTGCCAAGTGCTGTAAAACATTTGTTAATAGATTGCCAGTTCACTCCCTATATGACATGGTGAAAGATATAGGATGGAGAGGTAACAGAGTCAGAAAACGGCACTTAATGACTTTAGGTTTCTTCTCAATACTGGTTACGTTGTCTGCTGAACCAGCCAAAGTGCATGACCCTCACACTAGGAGATCTTGCCAGCATGCAGATGAATTCCAGGCAGCGTACTAATGCTGACCAGATTACCGCTGTCCTCAAAGTTACAGAACTAAATGGCTTAGCTGTCACAAAACCAGGTCAGGAGACCAATGACGATAGAGTAAGGAAAGCTGTTGAACTTGAGGATAGCAGTAAGGGAGATTGCAACGGTGGGAATGTAAGCAGGGAACTCACTGTGCTGAGAGCAGGCATGTGGGTCAGCATGATGAGGTGCTAAAAGAGTGTACAGACTTAATTGCAGCTCAGTGAACCCTTGCTGAAGACAACAAATGAAGCAATTTTGTCAAATCTTAGACCTGTTTGTGGATTTGGACTTGTTTGTAAACTAGCAGAATGGTGATGTGGTGAACAGACAAGAACCTTCAAATATGTCAAGCATGAACCAACAATTTAGCCAATGCCACTTAAAAAAGAGCTTAATATTTTAACAATAATTAGGCCGTGTATCTTGGGTTTAAAGTATATATTTTGCTGTGTGACTGTTAACAGTATTTGTAAGGTCTTACCATCTTTTTTTGGTCACACAAGTTTATTTTCATATTTTACACGGTGGATAGTTTGCAGATGGTGAATGTTAGTTGCCGAGCTGTCTTTAACAGTATCTGCATTCCGATGTAGTTTGCAGATTGTCGTCTTTTGAGCGATATCAGTATTTTCAAAACAAAACCACCACCTTTTGAGTGAGAAGGAGCAATGTCTAGCAATTAAATCTAATAACGTAGTGTGTGAGACTGGTGGTGTCTGCGTTTTGTCTACTGGCACATTTTGTTTACACATTTGTAGTTCAGACATGTGCTTTAGATGCTTCTGGCATGGTTAGTGCATGCATAGTATTCTGTCCTACCTGGCTACGTGACTTAGTGAATATGTGAAATTGCAGTGTTTTTGGGAATGTAGCACATTCAATGTCACCTCACACATAGTTAAAACAACAACTGGGATGATATTGTAGACGATGCATATTGTACCTCTAGCAGGGATACATTTGCATAATTTGACAAGCTCCTCTTTTTCTTTTTTAACATTGTTTACATTTCACCAAGTACATGAAGTTCAGATATACCAGATTCCATTGTTAGTGGAATGTACAAATGCAGAGCCTGTCATACTCTAACACTTTTAAGCAAGGCTTCCATAACAATAAATAAAATCACAAACATTGTTTACTACCGACAAACATAAATCATAAAGGTCTCTATACAATCAACACTCCATGTATTACTGCTGTGTCCAGTGCTTGTTTGATCTCCAAAGAAGTCTTCCACACCAAACGATGTCCTTAGATCCCTTGAAGAAAGCTGTATGGTGGCCAAAAGAACAGGGTGTGTAAAGACCATATGGCAGGCACACCACATTAATCTGGTTTAGTTAGTTAGTTTCCACTTCATGCCTTTGACCTCAACCGGATTGCGAGAGGGAGTGGACAGTGGGCAGTCTCCCACAAGGCTGGCCTTGGTGGACAGAACCTACAGGCAACGATGGGTGAACAATACAGGCAGGGGGAGGGTTAAGATAAATGAATCACACAGGAAATCCGAGACATGCTCCAGCCATTGTGGTGTAACAGTAAAGAGATGGTGGTGGTGTGGGAGGAGGGTTGATATCCAGTCAATGTGTGGGATCAAAGGCTGTCCCACAGGATGGTGGGCCACTACAGGAAAAACATAAAAAGCATAGATGGATGGACAGACCGTTTGTGAAGCCACAAGGAAAATGAGTGTCAAATGAGACTTAAAAAGGACCAGAACTTCCTTAAGGACTCTTTATCACATGCACTTCACTGAAAGCAGAGGCGTGGATTTCAAGCTTTTGGAAGTCATCAAACCTGTTCTCCCTTCTCACCTGGTTGAGTGTGGTGTGTGGAAGTACAACCTAAAATCAGAAACAGTTGAGAAGGTATGGAAAATGCAGTGTTCCTTACATTTATCTCAACTTTTATTTAATCACAGGCAGTATAAACCTGAGATATTTCATATTTGATCTGGTCAGTTCATTTAATGTGTTATTAAACATTAATTCCTGCATTTCAGGCCTGCAATATATTACAAAGAAATTGAATAATGTGTTTTCAAACAGGTAATGGCAGGAGGTGATTGTAATCATGATTTGGTGCAACATCAGTATTCAAGAAAAGCAGAGTCTCTGAGGAGTAAAGATGGACAGAGGATCTCCATTTTGTCAAAACAAGATATTCTGACGTGTGAAATTATCGACACGTTTAACACACAAACTAATGGAAAGGATTTAAGTATGTCTTTATCAAGTGCATAAAATAATTAAACAATTCTAGGAATCTTGAAAAATTAAAGTGTAAAGGGCAAGGGCACAAACTAATGCCTAGGGCCTTAACTGAAGACATGTGATCTCTGATTTTTCAGATGCCAATGCATCAACAACCACCATTTGAGAACCGCTGATAGAACCACAACTCACCGCAGTTTTGCATCATTTCTATCTGAGTGCATGATTGTTTTATTTTTTTCGATGAATATGTTCTAATAGTGAGACTTGAAAGAGTTATACCTTTGGTAAAACAATGATGTATCTAATCTAACGGTGGCCTAAAAGTTTTGCACAGCAGACCTACTGTAATATGCAGGAGTTGTATTGTTAAATAAATTAATAATTTAGCAACCTTTGTCTAACACTATTACAAAGAGTAAAGCTTTGTCTCTTGTGGTTGTGTTGCAAAGGTTTGTCCCTTGTGGTTTTGTTGCAAAGGTTTGTCCCTTGTGGTTGTGTTGCAAGCTGCTGGGGTTATTGAGGGCAGTTCTGTACAGCTTTATTAAGAAATGGTAGTGGTTAAGTGTGCCGCCTTCCATGTTGATTCATACCATTGCGTTTATTACGTACTTTAATTTTACATCTATTTGGCTAGCTGATCGTTCTGATTTGTCACTTTACTGCGGCATACACATTTACATAAAATTAAGAATTAATGTTTCTCTGTCCCCTTGCCACAGTTGTAGTTTCTTTCAAGGACATATATATATATATATATATATGTCCTTG
>JAUZSU010143015.1:0-15328 GCA_034780255.1 Parotocinclus maculicauda | reverse complement strand
CAGTCCAGATACTAAACCAGACATAACTGAAAGAAACGCGCCAAATGGTCATAACTAAAGTTCATGATGACATATGGGTCCATCTGATCCTATGCCCAAGATATCGCTTTCCTTTCTGCAATATATTTAGAAGAGCAGTTGGTTGTGTTGTGACAAGTGTCCAGTAGATGGCATAATGGGATCAATTGTAGTTTTCACACTCTTTTACCCTTCTCAATCTTAATGTGTGACTGTCTGTAATTTGTACAATTTGTGTTACATATCTTTTATATCATACAATATACTACAAATTCATAACAGTGTATATATGTAATTTTAATAGTTTGATTATCGTTCCAGGTAACCCATTAGCTTTTGTTTACTTATGTATTTTTCTGAGTTTCAAAACTTTATTGACTTGTGGAAGGTGCGTTTACAGACATGAAACCACTGTGTTTATTTTATTTACAAAAGCAGCCATGTCTACTTGGTGTAGCCAAGGATCAAGCCCACCACCACAGGAATCAAGAATCAAGTTCCAGCAATGCCTTATTGTCAGTGAGAGCATTGCATGCATGCTGATATGATTGGCTGTGTATGAAGAAGAATATTTTGGTCAGGAAATTATCTTCCAGCTCTGCAACAGTGAACTCTACCCTAACTATGATGTACTGGTGTCCTGTCCATGGACACATGCTTAGTTTTCTACTTGCTTATTAACCAGACCCTCAGTGATCCCTAAAAGGAAAAAGTAGAGTTAATTTGTCAAAAAAAAAAAATCTTTACAGGGATGCATGATTACATGTACACTGCTCACAAAAATGAGTGTATGTTTAAAAATGAATATGAAGCAATTAAAAAGAAGCATTTGATTGTATTTCATTAACCAAGATCATCAGAAAAACAAATGAAAGGTCAAGAGGTCAAGAAAGTTATTCGACTGCACATATGAAATGCAAACTCAGTTATCGTGTTTGAGTAGCAAGTAACATTCAGGGGGGTAAACATAAGCATGTAAAACTGATTGAAAGTGCTATACATTGACTGTTCAGTACACTGACAGTGATGGGGCATGGACAGGATCTACTGCCACTCTTGCAGCAGGGGCAACTGTGAGCAACAAGTGCTGTGGGAGACGGTTTGCAAGATGTTTTTACAGTACATCCCAAGCATGTTCAATGGGATTCAGGTCTGGAGAATGTGAAGGACAGTCCATGCATTTGATTACTGCCTCCTGAAGCATGTTGTTGATGATACTTGCACGGTAAAGCCTTGCGTTATCATCCATAAAAGTAAAGTTGTTTCCAACTGCTCCAGCATAGGGTACCACTATAGGGTGCAGGACCTTATATTGATATCTGACAACAGTCAGCGGTCGATTTCTGAAAATGTGAAACTTGGTACGACCACCAATGCTGATGGCGGCCTAAACCATGCTTCCACCACTACCGCAGGAGTCCCTTTCTCACATGAAATGTGTATTCCCATGTGTTCCTTGTTCATGCCAGATCAGACCGCGATAATTGTCAGGCTGCAAACTGAGCCATGACTCATCAGAGAAGAGGACAGTTGACCACTCATCATAAGTCCAATGACGTTGCTCATCAGCCCATCTTTTACGAGTTCTATGGTGTTCAGCAGATAGCAGAATGCATACCATTCGTCACCGAGCATGCAATCAAACACAACAAAGCTGATTTCGTATAGTCTAGGTGCATATCTGTCATACAGTGACTGCAAAAAACTGTCCCTGTAACTTTGTTGCATTGCTGTGCCTGCTCCTTTTTACCAATAATTTCAAGTACCAGTCATCTCTTGTTGTTGCTGTTGTTATCACTTTTGCCTCGTAACATGGTACTCCATCAACTGGAAATATAATTGCTCCTGGATAATTGGGAGAAGTTGCTCTTGGAGGATGTTTTGATACTATTTCTTATTCATGGCAGTGTTCTTAAGTAAATTTTTTTGATCTGACTTACTTATCTGTATGAGAGAGAAGTGTTCAAAACAAGCCATCCTCCAAAAACCTTTATCTGACTGTGTGTTCAGATGCACTCACACCTGCCATTCCTGAGCAAGCTCTGCACTGGTGGTGACCCAAACTCATATCTGTATCCTCCTAAGAAGATGGTCCTGATGCTTGCTTGACTTTCTTGGGCACCCTGAAGCTGTGTTTTGACTGCAATTGAACCACTCTCTTTAAAGTTCTATCAGAGTACTATCTTACAAAAATCAATGTCCTTGCCTGTGAAACACTTTTGGTGCAATGCAATAATGAATACATGTGGATTCTTAAAAACACTACTACCTTTTTAAAGCAACCACTATGCTCTTCTCCTCATTCACGATAGAGTGAAATCAGCGGTCTTGTCATTCAACTTTTTTTTCTGCGCTAACAATCTTCACTACATTGTTAGCAAGCCATTGTGTAGGGCTGAAATGCAGTAATTTTTGTGATAAGGTCATTTTCATGGCAGAGAATGACTTAATTGCAATTCGTCTGATCACTCCTCACAATCTAGAGTTAATACAAATTTCCACCATAAAAACAGATGCAGCAAACTTTGTGAAAACCAAAATCAACAGATCATTATATGAATATCCAAAGTAATACATTGTAAATTATAATGTTATTAGGACATAATGTCACATTTTTGTTTGTTGTTTACAATGCTGTACAACTGCGACAATATAGTAATTATTGTATGTAAAATGTGAAAGCCTGCAGTCATTTCAAACAATTTATTTCCTTTCAAGTTTATTTCTTTCAAGTTTATTTATATAGCGCTTTTTACAACGTAGCATTGTCTCAAAGCAGCCTCACTCTTCATATTCCTTAATATGAAATGTACACATATATTTTTTTTACTTTAGACAAGGTGCAGTGCAAGTAGCTCCTTGTTTTATTCTCAGCTCTTACGTTTTGAAAGCATCAAGCAATATCTGCAATATATATACAAGCCCACTTTGATGAGAGTTAAAGATGTTTCAAACAGACCCCGCAAACAGTTATCAGCCCATAAGACGGAGACCTGAGACCAGAGTTTGGTATCATATACAAGTGCTTACATGACCCTGAGAATGCGTTGTTATTTCAAGCTGCTTGAAACATGGTCTTCGTTTACGAACATGGAACACTGCCCAGCTGCATCTGAGATTTCATTGTGGTCCTCCAATGCTGAGATCAGGCAGGGAAGACAAATACATGTGACGCCACCAAGTCGCAGTCTAGAGATGTCAGTTTGCATCAGTAACACTGTGGCACCTGGTTCGAGCCTGCTAAACCCAGTGGGACACACTTCTTTCTAACTTCTGGGGGTAAAAAAAGGTTTATAAAGTTTTCCCAAGTATCCACATACACACCAGCTATTGCACTGCATGTACACTTATAGATCCAGCTCTAGTTCATTGTCCAGTGATTGTAAAGTGCAATAAGGAGGAATTAAATTAATATTGTTTTTCTGTTTTATCTGACTTTTTATATAATTAATCAGGTAAATAAAACCAAACCAAACCAAGCAAATTTGTTACCAGTGGATTGCATGAAAGGCACAATTTTAGTATTTTGATGCCAAATGTTCCAGCTTTAATAGAATTACATCAACAATAGAATTGTTTAATTGTAAAAGCTTGTTGTCTCTAAATGACATACTGTGTAAGAATATTTTTATGCAAAACCAAGCACCTCTAAAGATGTGTTACATTAACACAATAGCCTACTCAAATGAAGGATAAGAGCAAGGCTTTTAGCTTGTTTGATCATATATTTTATTAACAATTTTGCACAAAATTGGGTTTTTAGTTGTAAGGGAAAGAGATAATTAATCAGCTAATTAAAAATAAAAAATAATACATAATTATGACAATTGCCTCACAGACTACTGTGCAACTAGCTTGCATAGACCTACACATTTAATACTCACCAATCTCTGTATCAGAAACAAATCATGTATTATTTGGGTGGTGAATAATTCTAAGCACTTCACTGACACTAAAATAGTTTTTAAACACCAGTGACACTGATGGAATGCATGGAGTGCACTATATTACACAGTGCTCACAGGATGCTGCCTACAAGATGATGGTGGGTGGATTTTTAATCCAGCAGAGACATTGATGTGATTAAAAACTCTAGCAATACTGCTCTGTCTGATTCAGTCATATTCACAAAAAACACAGTGCAGTGAAAGGGGACAAACAAAGTATGTAGAAGAACAGATGGACTATAGTCTGTACAGTGCATCTATATGGTTAGCGAAACTGATAAAATGTATAATGAGTGTAGAACAAAGAGATGTATATACACACTGCACATACAAACACATACATTCACAGGCCTCTTTATTGGGTGTTCTGGTTCAACTGCTTGCTAATGTAAATAGCCTGATATTTTGGCGTGGATATATTTACAGCAAATGGTCAGAGAAAGAAAAAATATACAGTAGCTGAAAAAAAATACCTTGTCAATGCCAGAGGTCAGAGGAGAATTGGCAAACTGGTTTGAGATAATAGAGTCAACAGTAACTTGTTGTTTCCCTTTTGTCAGAAGCAAAACAGGTATACACTTCTCATGGGCTCTGTAAAAGTGGCAACAGAAGATTGGAAAAATATTTTGGCTAGTCTTGATTGCTGCTGTGACATTCAGAGGGTGGAGACAGAAATTGGTATAAACATTATGAATTAATCAATACATCCTGCCTTGCATATATGGTTCAGGCTGCTAGTGGTGGTGGCGGTAGCATATTTTTCTTCACACACTTTGGACTCCAACTGAGAATACTATAAACATGACAGCCAACCTGAGTATTATTGCTGACCATGCAACATCCCTTCATGACCACAGTGTACCCTTCTGTATGTCACAATAATTTCAAACCCGTTTCTTGAGCACTGAGTTCACTGTACTTAAAATGGCATCCACAGTCACCTGATCCCAGTCCAATAGAGCACCTTCAGATGAGGTGGAACAGTAGCATTATTGATGTGCAGCCAAAAAATCTGCAACAACCTTGTGATGATATCATGTCAACATGCATCGTTGGATCAACATGGTTTGTTGAAAATACTCTATGAAGAATTAAGGCAGCTCTGAAGACAAAAAAATCCACTGGGTACTAATAAGGTGCACCTAATAAAGTGTCTGATAATTATATGGGGTTATAACATTGAAGTGCAATATGATTTTAAATTTGGTGTTAAATTTCCTTGGTCATTCATGTAGTGTTGCTGTTTTGGGACAGGTGCTTGGCTGTTTTCAGTGCTGAATTATCTCTCTGTCTGGTTGTTTTTGGAAGAAATATCCATGGCATTCTCACCCAGGCACATGTTTGTCAGACCTCACAAGTTGACTCATAAGCTCCAACCAAAACTTACCATCCACAAAACCATAATATTTTTGCCTACAGTGGCGAGAACGTGATGGCAGCCCCTCACCCTTGCCCGGAGCGCTCAAGAGACAACCTCTCCACCTGTCAGGGGTCAAAGGCTAATTCCCAAAGATTAGAGGTTGTTTCCATAATGACCTGGGCGTAACTTTTGCTTTCACTGTTCTATGTAGTTGCTACATGTGTTCAAAGTCCCTTTTAACAGCATGGATTTATGATGAATCTCAAAAAATTGGTATAACAAGAAATTCTAAGAACAAAATAGAAACACATTACTTTTATCCAGTCACAAATATACTAAATCACACCAGAATAATCATTAATTAATATCATGGTGGTGTTGCATCACTTGTATCCATTGCTATTTCTAAAGTAAGAATAAGATCTGTGTGGCATGTAGAACGTGCCTACCATTTTCAAACTTTAAATAGCATTGTGGTAACAAGTTAGCTAAAATAGACCCTGAATATGATTGCCATTAAGTAAAACACTTTGCTATAAATAGAGCTATTAAATGCCTTTGTACATGTCATCCAAATAATTACATTGAATGCTTTAACAGGATGTTTGTGGCTCTGTTTAGAAATGTCAAATTCTAGGCCACCTATTACTCAGCACATGCAACCCTGCAATAAAGATTAAACCCCTCCAAATACACACATAACTGTTGTGAGCTCTGTTTGTTTCCCTGATCGCTGAGTATTCCCTGATATTCGGGACACTGAATGCCATGGACTTGTAAGGATCTATTCTATGCTACCAGGCTGAGAGACGCCAGTTTTAGAAGTGCCGACGCTTCCCCTGAGGCAGTGCCACGCTGGGATCCAAATCATGAGCGAGGGCCAATTAGAATGTAAAACAATAGCTCTGTACGATTGCCATGCCTTTGTGCAGCCCGACATTGTCTTTGTGGCTCCAGTTACCAGCTCCTGATAAACAGGGTTCTAAATTCGAAGCACAGTTGTTGCCATTGCCCTGCTTTCCTTGATACCAAAGCTCGTAAGTGCCTTGGCTGGGCCGGGAAGAGCCTAGAACCTCTTGTGGAATAAATGGCAGGATAGCTGGCAAATGACTGTTCAAGGAAAGAGGGTGGAACTCTAGGCTCAAGACAATTAAAAGAGGTCACTCTCAGTGTACCGCTTGATCCAGCAATTGTATGATGGATGGCGTCAAGAGTGACTTTGGCTGAACATGTATAGAAGAGGGGGAGGGGAGATAAAGTCACAGTTGTTAACCAAGCAAAGGAGGTCAGTGGAGGGCAGAGCCAAACCTCATCTTCTGCTAGAGAAGTGGGTTTGATCAATGTATATAATTAGATATTTATTTAAAAGCACATTCCCCAGACAATTAGAGGTACATGTAAGCTCAAGTAGATCTGGGTAAATAGAGCTTCTTTTGTGTTTATACCTTAAGAAAGCTTACATTTTACACCTACAACCTTCCTGTCAATTTTCTCTACAGATATGCATACATGCACTCAAGCTTGGCTGAGAATAATAAAATGGCAAATGAACATTTTAAAGATCATGTAATTCATTCACTCACTCACACCTTCCCATACCCACTAAATCCAATTCAGGGTTATGAGGGTGCTGATGCTCATGAGCCTGGAAGATGTTATAAGACAGATTGGGCTCAGATTAAGGATATTATACAATGTCTTTACCCACCCCAGGAGTAGCTGGCCAACAAAGATTGCTGCGAGAGCAAGGCTGGTACTTGTCTAGGAGTTTAAAAAGGAATACATGGTCCTCTCTCACATTGGCAAACATTTTTGTTCATAAGTCTACCATTAGGAAAACTCTGAACAATGCAATGGTATGGCAAAACCATGAACCAATTCTACCAAAGAATTGCTAAAGAAGAATGAACTTAATATTCTGGAATGGCCAAGTCAAAATTGAAAACCTTGGACCTATTGTGGAAAGACCTAAAGTGAGTGTTATGAGCCGATCATACACAGCAGTACTGCTGGAGTTATTAAAGACATTAGTGTCAATGAAAATATTCCACCAACCAAAAATTTGCAGTCACCAGTTTCCTGCAGGCAGCATCCTGTGAGCACTGATGAAGGACCTGCGTCTGGCTTGATAGATGTCTATCAGAGTGTGCAGTGAGTGAACACTGTGTTTAAAAACTCAAACTGCTGTGTTTGATCCTAACATACCAGAAAAGCACATAGTAACACACCACCAGCACACCAGTGTCACTGCATTGCTGAGAATGATCCACCACCAAAACAGTACTTGATTTGCGGTGGTCCTGTGAGAGTCCTGACCATTACAAAACAGAGAAAGTGGGACCAGTGGTCACTGTCAGTGGTGTTCAGATTTAATGATTACAATATTGTCAAGGAAATTTAAATTGTGCAGCCTTTAAAATGCCTTGCTATTATGGTGAGGACTGCATTTTTTGATCTGAAAAATCTCCTGGCTGAAATCTACGTATTTGTAAATTAACCTTGATTATTGATTGCATTATTCTTCAGCAAATATCTGTCTACTTGTCCACAAGTGGTGCAGTAGTAATTCAAGAGTTACAGCCTTAGCACATAAGTGGGTCTTTAAACAACAGATGGACTTTAAGAGATTGTTCAGCATAATTAACCTACAGGGAAAACAAAAAAAGCACAAAGCTTTACGCTAGTGATGGCTTAAACTGTTCAGGTCACTGAACAAGCTGCCCTTATTAAAAATCCACAGTTCCTTCCTCTCAAACACGCCTTATTTACTGCTTAATGTTTTTCATTTTTAGAGCTCAAACCATACTTTCACAAAAATGAATAATTTGTGGTTATGGGGTTTGTTGTAAGTATTTTGTGTGATACTTTTGGCAGATGAAGACATAGAAATCATAGAAAGTTGTAATGAAGTAAATTTAATCTGTGAATGAAATATTCAGCATGGAATATTTATTTTTAACAAAATCCGATGTGACTATTTTTAACACCCATAAAATTATTAGAAGAAATTTAGCTCAAGCATTTTACCCAAGCTATATTTTATTGGTGTGTACAGGAACTTTCAGGAGCTTCATGAGTTAAAAGTTCAGGAAACCAGGACGTCCTGCTTCATTGGGGTAAATTGGTATATTGGTTCATCTGCTACAAGGTTTACCATGTGCATTCAGATATGCTTTACTGTGAACCTTGGCTGTATTGAGTACATTTTTTGAGTTACTGTTGCCTTGCTATCAGGGCAACAGTGGTGCAGTAATAAGCACTTTCATCCACCTGTGTAAGTGTGAGTTTGCTCTGGTTTTCTCCCACATGTGCATGTAAATTAGTGAGATTATAAACTAGATTACATTTGTACACAGGAGGTTTTTTATATTTTTTATTTAATTTGTATTTGGACTTAAATATAAGTTGTAAATGAATAATGGACAACAAACTGCACACAAATTAACTTGCAAGTATTTTGCTAATATGAATGCTGAAGTCAGTCAGATGCAGTCAATTTGCATCTCATTTATTTTTAAATTACATTGCAAGTTTTGCGTGCAAAATTACTTCAACTCTGTCAGAATGCTGATACCACTGCCTGTTTGTGTGTGTGTGTGTGTGTGTGTGTGTGTGTGTATAAATGTGCCTCTTATTCTCGTCTATTTACTTAAAAATAAATCTTACTAATGTTGCTTACTAATGTTACAAATATTCATTTCAGCATTGTGCATGTATCCATCTGTTTGGAAATGTCACAGCTCACTTTAGATGTGGATCTGTACAAGTGATACGCACACGTCATTCAGCCATCTAGCCTCACAACTTCACGTAATTAAGCTTGAACAGTACATTTTCCTACAACAACCTTTTTTGGTTATTTCTCTAATCCCCATCAATAATAACTATAAATAGTATTTACATTGCTTTTGATTAAAATAGAAAATGTAATGGGCATTTGTGAAATTAAATTGTACATTTATGAAAAAATGGTCTGTGTCAGTTCAAAGTCCATTACGGAGGAGCAGAAAAGGTTTTATAATGCATAATTATTCTGCTTCATTTATTAAATTAACTTTGTGAAGAAATTGTAACATTTTACTCAAGTACGTTTCCAATTGCAAAAGTGTAGTCTTTTACTTGGCTGAATTGTATTATTTTTCTAAATCATTCTGTACTAGCATGTAATATATAGTAATGCTCTATTACTGAGCAAAATTTTTCACAAAACGGATTCCTGTAGGTAAGTCAATTTAGCATAATTTAATTACAAAATAAAAGTAACACTGCAGTGTCTATAATGTATAAAAAATAGACTTTTCTAAAAGGATGCTGCATTACTCTAAACTATTGTTTACTTGCTAATTATGCCAGAACAGATAATGTAACTATATAAGAATTAGTAGTTCTCTAGGTTTTCCATTTAGTTTTTACTAAATGATATTTAGTGTTTGAACAGACTTGTATTTTATATACCTTTGTATATTTGGATATGTGTATATACAGCATGTGTACTAATAAGTGTACTAATATTGGTCCACTAGACCTTTCAGCCAGAACCAACAGATTCCCGGACCCTTGCCCGGCCAGAAACAACCGGGTCTCAGACCAATGCCAGTCCAGAACAGACCACATCTCAGACACAAGCCCGGCCAGAATATTCTGTGTCTTGGACCTGCGCCCTGCCAAAGCCATCAGTGTTTCAGACCCATACCCAACCAAAACCGACCAGGTCTCAGACCCGCACCCCTACCAGAACCGACCACTTTGCAAACCAATGCCAAGCTTGAACTGATCATGCCTTAGACCCATGTCTGGTAAGAACTGACCAGGATTTGCACAACAGATGAACTATTGTCTCGGAACTACAACCAAGTAATACAATGGCAGTGACCAGTACAACTTAAATAAAGAATAAGCAGAATATACACAGAAAAATACAGAATAACTAAACTCTTGCACAATATTGTACCTCGATCAACCATACCTTTTTGCAACTTTTTAATGAAAATTGTGAAATTTTGAGCATTAGGCCATGTTGCATTTCTTGGTTAATTGAGGTTTATTTCTGTGTAAGCATATAGTTATTTTTCTTCAAACATATATCAATCTTTTTTTCGGTGAGCGCAGTATATCCATCTTTGCGCTACTTAACTTTAGATACATAATGATAGACAGGTGTTTAGATATTGCAGTTTGTTACAAGATGACTCAACTTGAAAACCCTGGTGGAGAAAATCACTGTGCATCAGGCATTCCCTATGGATAATGGAATGCCTAATGAAGGGGTATCAAATCTTATGCGAGGTCCTCCCTTCCCAGAACACCTGGAATAGAAAATGACACTATTCTGTTGAATCAGTGCTATTCCTGCTGTGTTAATAAGGAAAGGAAAATAACTATAGCCCGTAGTATGGCCTGCAGTCAATGCAGCTGCATCATTTTCCGATGGGTTGGACAGAACAAGACTAAATGATTGTTATTCAGATGGTTTGTGATTTCATAAATCACTGTGCACTTAGTATCAATGACTCAGCCTTGTTGTTAGAAAGAGATGAGAACCTGACTATTGAAATGTTTACAACAGAACAGATGACCATATAGTGTAGTTACACAGCACACTGACACATCTGTTTCAATGAATTGTCTTTGAGAGAATCAGTAGATAAGGAGACTTAGTTTGTTTAGTTTGTGTGCGGGCTGTAGATAAGAAACCCTCCACTGGTGCCATTCTATTCCCTCTGCTTCTTAATTTCAAAGACTATTACCAAATGAGCGTGAAGGCTCTAGTGGTGACCACAGCATATTGTCTAGTTGTAATAATGGAGGCTCAGATTTCCTATGGCTCAGTATAGGCCACAAATTGCCTTCATAAATGCCTCTTTCATCATCACATTGCTAACAAGCTAGCAGAGCAGTCCTACCCTGCAATAAGTGTAAGAAAGGCATTTTGAGAGAGATAACTTTGGAAATATAGAGGCATTGACTCATTTTATATTAAAAAATATAATAAGGTTTTGCTGCTTTATAGAAATAGAAGTGTATGGAATATGAAAACTGCTTGCTTTGCGTACTGCTTTATGTATTTATTCAAATCGATGTATTGCTTTAAGAAAAATAGGAATACTCATTAAGTATAAAAAGAACATTTTGATAATAATAAAATAAATGAAAAAAAAACTTTTACGTTTACTATAATTTTATTGAAAGCAGTATGAACCTGAGATTTCTTTTTTTTTCTGGTAAACTTTTTTTTCTTAAACATACATTCCCGCATTTCAGGCCTGCAATAAATTGCAAATAAATTGAGACGGGCAATAGTAACATCACCTTTTTGAAATCACGTCATTATGTAGTTTTGTTTAGTTCATTACTAAATTAAATTTATTAAATGTATTATTATTAAATTGCCCCCATTCCAACTTTTTAAAAAATGTGTTTCAGGTCTAAAAGATTGATGTTTATTAAGAAATTAAGGGAAAAAATAAACAAATTCAGTCCAATAATAAATAAGTACAGGAAAAGAAAAACAGGGTGAATGTAAGACACACTGCAGTTTTTCTTTATTTGCATGTTTCCATACCATCTCAACTAATTCTGAAATTGATGTCGTACTTTGTATGTCACATTATATTATATATACATATAAAAATTATGGCAGTATAACAAGATAACAAATATGATAATTTAACATAATCATATTATAATTTCTGTATAATAATAATAATACTAATACTACTAATAATAATAATAATTATTATAATTATTATTATTGTTATTATTATTATTATTATTATTATTATTATTATTATAAAGACAAAAACATTAAGTGTATCTGAGTCAAACTCTTTTTCTGAAACAACAATTAAAATGATAACACAAATGTAGAAATAGGCTTTTGGTTGGTGCACAAGTAAGACAAAAATATAAAATAAATCTAAATTAACAATCAAACATACCTTGCATGTTTTTTTCTGCATACCACAAACTAATGTGTGAGGTAGTATTTGACTGAAGTAACATTTTTGCTTAAATGCAGCAATTAAAATGCAGCTTAAATAACTAATTGCAGGCATTAAATATAAAAAAGTATCTGAATGCTTAAGGGCATGTACAAAATATATGCTTTAGAACACATGAGCTCTATGAAGTGTTGCTAGATCTGCAGTACCGCTGATGGACAGAACTAAATCCACACTGGCAATGTAAGTACAGTATAAGACTGGACATTGAAGGTACCCATCCTGGCTTTGGGTTGTTGAGCCACCATGAGCTGAGCCTATCCATGAGGCACCAGAAGAGTGGTAAAGGCAGTGCTGGGGGGTGTGAACAGCGTCAGAGATGCCTCAGGGGTCAAGCCTTTAATAATGATTACAAACTGGAGCAGGGCACGGGGCCTGACAGGCTGCAGCTGTGGGGGCACCCACTGCTTTGAAGCGATCCGCGCCACCACATGAGGAGACACTGCAACTATGTGTCTGCTTGTGGGAAAGAATGTCCCGCGACGCCACAGTGACTTTGTGGGCGCTGGACGGCCAAAGGAGATGCCAGTCTACAGGCCCCCTGTCACTGCTACTCAGGAAGTATATAAAGAGAGAATAAAGAACAATGGATTAGAGGAAATATAAACAACCAAGGGTCAATCTTTCTACATGTCTCTGTGCTTGAAGTAAAACCCTAACTGATATCAAGCTACAGATCATCTTAGCAAAGTTATTATCTCTCTCATTAGGTTTCTGATACTGCCTATCATACATTGCACTTGATTTTTAAGTCACATTATTAAGTCAATTGATTAATTAGCCATTCATGTTAATACCTACTTTACGTAACCAGATCAGGGTCACAGGGAGTCAGAGCCTAACCAGTACAGAGGCTTCAAGGCAAGAACAATTACTTTAAAGTCCATCACAGGGCAAACAAACACACATGCAGGGACACTCTAGACAGACGAATTGAACTAATGCAAAAAATGTGGCATGAAACTGCAGAACCTACAGAAACCTGGAGAGATACCCACATGGGCATGGAGAAAACATGCAAACTCCTCACAAGTGGGAACTAAGGAGACAGTGCTAACCTCTTTTTTACTATTGTACCTGGCTAATTAATACACATTTACTTATGTACTTCCTCAGAGTAAGTGCTACAAGCTTACAACCTAAGCAGTTGTGAGTAAAAGACTCTAAGGTGCAAAGCCTTGATAGATGTGGGATTTGAACCCCAACCCTTCAGGTTCACAGTCAAGTACCTTAACCACTAAACCACCCTAGTTTTATGCTTTTATTATATAAATGATGCTAACAAAATCATTATAAGTGTTAATCAGACACTAATGCTAAAAATCCTAGTTTGTTAATGGAATCTATAAATAAATTATACTCACACGTGAAAGGTTCTGTAAGCAATTTTGTAAGCAACATGAGAAACTGATGAATCATTAACTGCCATTAATGTTTAAGTGGGAGTTCCTTTTCAGTAAGAAACGTTGGTTCAGTATATTTTGGCACAACAATAAAGAACCACACACTAAAAAGATATTGAAGAGCCTTGTTTGGCAGCTTTTTTAAAAGAGCTTAATGAAACATAATGCATAGTGTTATTCGCCGTACTTGACAAATAACCAATATAATGCTATTCCTCTATAGTAATTATGAAAATGACTCATCTGTTTTAGTGTGTATATTTTATATAAACGATTTCTATTTATTCATGTCATCATGAGTTAATCTTATAATAAGTGGTCTAAGAAGAGACTTGACAGCACTAAAGATCATTTGAAACTTTGCGACAGTGTGTTTGTGATAGAGTAAGAAAGGTAGGCATGTTTTAATGCACAATAAATCATGTTGCTATGTGTGTATACTCTTAGGAATTCCATAAACAGAAGAATAAAAAGTTGCCACATTGAGTGAGTGAGAAAGAGGAAGCCAGCTTGACAGCAGCTTGACAGATTTATTGCCTTTCCAGATAAATAATACCTGCCAAACCATAAAATCCCACATGAAGTATGTACATACTTCATACTCGATTTGGGCAAAAGACCAAACAATAATGCATGAAATGGGTCAAGCCATATGTTGTATTGCACAGGTAAAGTTATATGAAGTTGGGACACAAAAACAGATATGATATTTTCAAAAGCAGTTTTATGGCCAGATGTTTTGAGAATGGTATGGTGGCAATATGTATTAACTTTAGATTGTGAAGAGTGATCAGGTGTGATGAAAGCTTTTGTGTCAATGGCTTGGGCAACAAATTAGCTACTTTTCTCCAAGAAAAATATTAAGAACAGCGGGACATCCTGTATGAAGAATAGGGATTTCACTGGAGAGGACTGGGATACATTTATTGTCTCTGATGAAGCTCCCTTAACACTTTTTAGGGAATCTGGATGTCCAGAGAAGAAAGGCTAAGCACTATCATGAGTCCTGTGTCATACCAACAGTGAAGCATGTGTGGGGTTGCTTTTCATCTAGGGGAGTTGTTTCACTCAAGATTTTGCCTAAGAACACCGCCATAAATATGGAATTGTATAAAAAACAGTTTCCAGGACTTCTCCCAATGATCCAAGAGCAATCTGGAGATAAACAATGCTTTTTCCAGCACCATACCACAAGGCAAAAGTGATAACCAAGTGTTTCGGTGAACAAAACATTTTTTGTGTCTAAGTCCAGGATACTTGCCAGATCTAAATCATATTGAAAACCTGTGGTGAATCCTCAAAAAGAGGGTGGACAAAACTCAACAACTATGATCAACTCTAAGCACTGATTAGGCAAGAATGGGTTGGCAAGATTTTCAAGAAGCTGATATCCGGCATGCCAAGGGGAATTGTCCTAAAGAAGAAGGGTCAACACTGTAACTATTAAGTGCATGCTTGAGCTGGATGCATTTGCCAATAAAAAGAATATATGGAATGTACATCTGACCTCGAACAAAAGGTTTTAAAAATACTGATGCAGCAAACTTGGTGAAAAAACAAAATCTGCCATACTCAAAATGTTTGAGACATGAGGGTATA
>JAUZSU010143005.1:0-15330 GCA_034780255.1 Parotocinclus maculicauda | reverse complement strand
ATACGTGTAATGTTATTCGCTTATTTGGACCAAAATTTCGCTTGATCGGACCAAAGAACGTGCACAGTATATAATATCAGTCAAGAAACTCTTTGTCTCTGGTATCACTACCCGAAAACGCCAGAGTTTCTCCCGCCCTCTACTGCCACCTACAGGTCCCTGTACAGTAAAATACTCCTAACACATTTGCTGGCCTTTTAGGATTTACCAAAAGTTTACCAATGACTCTCAGTGTCTTTTATTTTTCACTTTCAATTGAATATCCACTAAATTACATGATATTTTCCAGGGTTTTATTATGAAATAACCTTTGTGTTAATGCTTCTGGCCAAAGGTGGTTAATGTATGTGTTCTAAACAACTTACTTATCATTACTTATCATGGGATTGGCTTTGATGCACTAGGACCCGTAGACCGCTCTACCAAACACTGAATAAACTCCTTAGTTGATAATACATTGAACGCATTTCCGGATGCACTGTAAATTAAGATGAACAAATCCACAAGATTTGAAGATAAAGCTATTTTTTCTTTTATAAACAGCCATTCACATAATGCACCTTTTCAAATTTTGGCATGGGCTTCAGACATGTTACATTTCCAATGTTACCTAAAATTTATATAAATATTTTTTATTATAATTATTTCTCTTAACTATATCAACAAAATATCTACATAATGTAACTCTAATATCACCGGTTTCACTATTTTGGGTGTACAGTTAAAACGACTCTGTAATTACATCTGGCGAACAGCAGATGGCATTAACAAGGAGCTTACAGTCAATGCGGCAGATACACTACTGTATATATACCAAAACGTGTGAATGCTCATAAAGAACATGGTTATTTGTATGCAGTTTGTCTGTTATTTGCATTACTCTTAGTTTTGCTCTCCAAATATAAATATAGAACAATATATTTTGTCAAAGAAAACAACACGGATGACTGTAGTGGAGAAAAAGCGTGCGAAACTTTGAAGCACAGCCCAAATTTTTATAAAATACAAAAGTTTGCTGTGTGGTCAACAGTGTATTAAAAAACCTTGAACTTGCTTCACACAAATTATCACCAAATGTAAGGCTTGAGTTCTTTCCAAATAGTTCTTGAAAGAGAGATTTCAAAAGTGTATCAAATGTAGAGAACAATGTTGACTTATTACAGCACAACAACAGAATAGTTTTTTTTTCCAACAAAGAGTCTTTGCCATGTTTGAAGAGAGGAAGACCAGATAATAAATAATTTTACTGCTGCTGCACCAGCTGCTTCTACCAGCTGATCAAAGTGCTGGCAAAAATGGCAGATGGATACAATTTGCTCCTCTATGCAGGCTCATGCCTTTTTTTAGATAAAACCAGAGTACTCAGAGTAAACGCATGCCGACCTGGGAAGAAAATGCAAAACCCTATAGCCTACAGGAAGAATTTGAAGTTGGGATAATCTCTGGAGCAGTAAGGCAACTGTGCTAACTGCTTGAGACACCCTGCTGCCCCGGGTTTTACAGCGGCACTAGCTGGAATACAGCCGTCCTCTCCAGTGTATGGGGTTGTGCACATCATGGGGAATGTCAAAGAGAGGTGTATTTTTCGTAACGTGTTAAAAACTACAGGCAAAGAGTAGTAAGTGGTGTTATGTAAGAAGTGTTATTAAATGGAAAACTCTTCAAACCATATATGGGATTTTGGATCATGGTTTATTAATGGAGTGTTAATGTGTTCATCAGTTATGTGCTTGCTCACTTGCTCTTTTATGAAACTCATCCAATTACCCCACCATTGACATGGCAGATCCCTCTGTCTGAATGTATGAAAGCCGTTTAGTCAGCCCTGAGAGCATTCTATGCAACATTGCCATGCAGGCATGGTTCAGTGCTGCTAATGCACAGCGTCTGTGTGTGTTGTCAGTCATGGGTCTTTGCACAATCCCAGTTCAGCAGGTCTACTTTCAGCAGCGCTCATCCAGATAATTAGTGAGCCACAATAGCAGCCACTGACCTGACAGGGACTTGGACAGCCGATCACAGTGATGTCATGTTTAACCTGCTTAATGTTGTCCTGTTCCAAAGCCACATTTTGTTCTGGGTTATTTGCTGCTGTCCTGTAATTTTACTGACTAATCTCACCGAGACATATGGTATAACTACAGTTATATAGGCATATATAACAAGAATCTGTTAAAATATATAATAATAGCATGCTATTAGTGGTCACTGTGTTTGCAACCTGTGTTAAACCTTTGTTTCTGGATCATACTGTACTGCTGCAAATCATCTATAATTAAAGCAGCATTCTCTCCTTGATCACCATGCTTAATAGCTGATGCAGTTTGAGGTATTTGTGGTGATTTTTTCTGTCTAATTTTCAGTCTAAATGTTAATGTTTCAAAAAGAAATTCTGCAGATCCGTAACTTCTTATGATTTGAACTTAGGATTGATTGATGGACAAATGAGAGTTTGCCTGAAGTCATTTACTAGCAAACTCCAGCTGGGCTTTCATGTGTCCTTTACTGAGGATAGGCTTTCGTCTGACCACTGTGCCATAAAGCCCAGACTGTTGGAGTGCTGCAGTGAGGATTGTTTCTCCACACAAGACCTCTAGCGCTCATCCAGAGTGACTATTGAGTTCTTGATCACCTCCTCGATTACTTAGTTTGGTGGGGTGGTCAGCTCTAGGACATGGTTGTTCCAAACATCTTCCATTCAAGATTTATGGAGGACACTGTGCTCTTGGGAACTTTCAGTGCAGCAGCATTTTTGTAGCCTTCTCCAGATCCGTGACAACACACTCTTCCTGCTCCTGCCTTCTACAGGCAGTCCTTACCCCCACATGTGAAATATATACACTGGTTTTAACTGAGTTTACCACAGATGGACTCCAGTGAAGCTGTAGAGACGATAATCAAATTTTTTTGTTTTTCCTTTTAATACATTTTCACAAAAATCTAAATTATGTTTTCATTTTCAGTTGGGTGTTAGTGGTACATAGCATTTAAAAAAAAATCAGATCTTGATTTAGTAAACTGTTAAAGAGCTATGAGGTACTGTTGTATGTATTTCTTTTCTGTTAGAATCTGATGTGAATTCCAAAAATGTTAGAGAAAGTCTTTAACTTAAATGATTGACCACACCACTGTCAAATTAAATGTACAGGTGAATTTTATGGCAAAAGAAAAGTGATTCAGTTCGGATTGTGATTCATAGTGTTATGACAGGTCTGCACTCGGTTCAGTGAGGTGAGACAAAGTCAGACTTTCTGCCAATTTGAGGGCAAGATCAGGCACTAAAGGCATAAGAGTGTTGGGGGTAGTGCAGGGATTGAGGAGGTGTGTCAGCTAGTGTACGTATCTGTGAAAGCGTTTGAGCCAGGGATGGTGTGTGTGTTACAGAGCAGAAGCACACACACCAGTGCACGAATAGACAGAGCTTTTTAGCAGCACAGCGGCAGCTGAGGGATTACTCCTATTTTCGTCCCTTCCTCCATCCTTCCTGGGTGAGCCTCTTTCATTTAGCTTGACCAAATATCAGGTGCATGCTCTTACATGCTTCCATGCTGACATCTGTGTGTGAGAACATATCACTGAATGCTGCTCCTGAGAAATAGATACAACACTTGGTCATGCGGACCACATAAACTTACACATGCATGGTCCAGAGGATGTAGAAGATAATACCAGAGAAGGAAAAAGGATCAGACTGAAAGAGAAAACTGAGTGGAAGGAGGATAGAGGCAGTTGAGGTTTGAGGTTTTTGGTGCAGATGTTTTTAATGCAGATCAGCCATGCTACTGAGGCTGTGTGTGTAAATATTAATGTATATTTAAAAATTAATGAATTTGCAGACAGCTAGGGTTTATGTGTATAGGATCTGTGTCTGTGATGCTTATGTTTTACTGGGATGAGTAAAAAAAAAGATTGATCACAGATCGATACTTATCGGGAATGATTGATGATGTAAGATCAATGGCATGTGAGGGCTGATGGAATGTGGTGAAGCTTCAGCACTAAGCCAGACATTTGGTGCACTTAACAGTACTGCACATACCACAAAAAATATCCCTGTAAACTGGGGCAAGCTGCAGTAGAACAGTCTTGAGATGGCGCTGCATAGACTAGTACATAATAGTCAAGTTAAAAAGTCTAATAAATGTGTGTTCAGAGATTTTAATCACATTTATCTATAATTGTTGTTGGCAGATTTTTTTCCGTCTTCCCACACAGCTTGAACTTTTACTTATCATGATCTGGGGGTACCAAATACATTCTGTAATTCAGGATTGTAGGCTTCTGGCAATTATCATAAGCATGCACAGAAAGCTGGTGTAAGCATTCCCTCGACATGACACAGGACAGGCAGGGTTCACTGCTGTAACATCAGGGGATGATCCCTCTACTGGCCTCTCCTTCAGATATAGCCCGTCATGCCTGACCTGGATGGAGGCACTGCTGGGATTCAAACCAGGATTTAGAATTTTGTGTGCAATAAATAAATGTAAAGGTGTGCCCAAACTTTGGCCAAAGACAACTGATGTTCATATACTCTATACAATAATAATCTTATTAACTAGTGGAGTACAGAAAAAAACCTAAATGGACTTGTTAACGTTTATTCACGCTTGCTTGAAATATCTGTTCTACTCTAAAGAGATTTGCCTACTTGGCAGAATGCTTGTTATAAAAGCAAACTTAAAAAGCCAAAAGTAATGTTTCAGTCTTGGCTTGCCTCCTATAGATTTTAATCCTTAGCTACATAAAACACACACAGATGATCACATGCTTAATGGGAATAATGATGTCAATGCCTACATTGATAATGAATTATTGTCCTCTCATCTTAATGTAGCTTTATCTGGAATATAAGAATGCATTAGCCAGATTTAGAGCTTATGTGGAAAATGGTATCTTAATGATCTAATGAAGTAGTAAAGCCCATCCTGAGCTCTTTGTCTAGCCAAGGCAAGCCAGCTGCTAATCTGATAACCTACTGCTTTTTTAAAATAACGTCACAAAATTCTGAAATAATGCTTCAGATTACATTAGAAAGTTCTTTCATGCAAGAGTTAAGGCATCCCTAGCCAAACTATGTTTGGTTTTCTAAAATAAAATAAAACCAGCAGTTGATTTAAAGCAGCTGACTTTTTTTCATGTACACTATGTGCTAATTGCAATTTAGAAAATCAAAACCACATGTATTTTACCCCTGGGTGCCCAAACCTTTGCATCTTTTTTGGGTTGTTTAGTCAAATCACTATTATGGGTTGATTTATAAATGTGATTCATCTTTCTTATGACAAGCATAACTCTTTTGAACACTAACATTTTGGAGTGAAAGAAACAACACAACAACTATAATTATAAGCAGTAGAACAAAAACTATACTACTTACTACTAATACTCCTGATAATACAATGATTAGGAGAATTAGGGGATATATAATTATGGGATATTTTATTTTGAAGTATCCCCTAATTTTTTGAGCAGTATAATTATAATTATAATGATGCTGTTAATGGTGATTAGTAGTATTAGGGTTATTAATATAATTTTTAGTAATAATGTGGCCGTTTGCCTCACAGCAAGAGGGTCCTGGGTTTAATCCCAGGGAGGAGTGGCGTGGGTCCTTTCTGTGTGGAGTAGGCATGTCCTCCCTGTGTCTGTATGGGTTTACTCCCACAGTCCAAAGACATGTGTGTTAGGTTAATTGGTATCTCAAATTGATATCTCCCTTAGTGTGTCACTGTGTGTATGCCCTATGATCGATTGGCGCCCCATCTAGGGTTGTTCCTGCCCTTGCGAGGCTGGCGACCCCCGTGTGGATTAAGCTTTTGCATTTAAATTTATTGACTGGCTCAGAAACCGTCATTATAAGTGAGTTTAAGAACAACAGAATTCATCATACTAAAAATGTCATTCATGCTAATCACTTATAAACTACAAATGTGTTAAATGGAGGTTAGATTAGCTGTAGACTACTCTATTAAAGTATTTTCTTTATTGGTTACCCAGGTTAAATCAGCATGGATAACTGAGATGGAGGACAATATGCAACTAAATGAGCAGTGACACAGTGGAGAGGATTGCCAGCATGATCACTCTCGGTGGACTCTTCATTCTGGTTCTCCTACTCACAATTATTGATAGCCCACAAGCTGCGTCCTTGACTGGGGAAGGAGACGACCAAGCTTGGGCTCTAGAACACTCAGACCAGGTCCTTACTGTTGGCAGCATACTGTGGACCAGTCAAATATCAAGGACCCATATGGACAGCACTACTCCACCAAGTTCATTTTTCTCAGATGTCACAGATAACTCTGTAAAAATTAACAATGCACTGAAAGATACACTGGTGTTACGTCCCAATGGTGGCACAAACAAACATTCAGCAAATGAAGACTTAATTGACAGTGGGACAGAAAATACAAACTCCTTTAAAGGCGACACTGTGAATGATAATCCAGTAAAGACTCTAAACTTAGCAACTCCCAGTCATTCTTCTAAAACCACATTATTAACACAACTGACTTCATCTTATCCAGTCTCCAAGGCCAGAAACAAGGGATTTGAACCTTCAAACTACACAGTAACTACAGAGACTACACAAATTAAGGTATCCAAGAAATCTGGAAATCAAGAAAGACCAAAAATTTATCCTACATGGATACTGGGGGAATCCAAATACACCACTCAAAAACCATATGCTGGTCTAGAACATGGACAGACAGCCATACAGACCACTTTAAAGGATAACCAAAGAATGACAGAGGACTTAATCAAGAAGTTGCCTCAAGAAATTATAGTTCTGAAAAACTCTTCTAAAGGTAAACAGTTTTTATCTGCGTAATGGTTATTATGAATGGGACTCCAGTGTTTTTCAACATAATATATGTACTAATCAATACACAGGCCCTTTATACCTTTATTTTTTAGGATGGGGAGACCTGAGAGAATGTGTTATTAAACTTTTTTTCATAGTTTTTCTATTTCCAAATTTTTGAGTTATGCCTACACTTCTTGAAGTTATCATATCAATTTATATGACCACAAATACAATAGATCCATAGCATCATATTATTTATTTAATAAATTGTATGGTTATTTTAAGTCAGGGACAAAGATAGTGGTGTCTGTCATAGGTATGACGTGGATTTTATTATCTGGAGTGGAGTATTATCAAGGAATGTTTTAGTGCTGAATACATTTTATTGTTAAATCTATTTTTTATTTTTATTTAAAATTAATTATGTATTTAAATAACACATTTTCTACCAGTTTCTATTTACTGCATAATACACTGGTCAAAAAAAATAACACTATGTATAACAACACTATGTAACTGTGTTCCCTTTATTTTTTTGAGCAGTATATAACACATAGCAGCTTCTTTGACTTGCATGTAAAACCTGGGGCATGGGGACATGGCAACCCTGACCAAGGGAAGGTGGGACAAAGTGAGATTGTTGGACCTGGCGGTGCAGCTTTATTCTGCTTGTTCCCGTAGGTACTGTTAGACTGGGTCAGGCCTCACATAGTAATGATGTAAGGAAAGGAGACTGGACTGGGAATTATTATTATCCTCCAACAGTTACACCTATTTTGTTAGTCCAGCTCAGATTGTAGCGTAATGTGTTGTCTCATTTAGTGCAGTGTACAGTCAGACTTCCAGAAGCACATTAGAGTCGTCCGTCACTACAGAATGAACAGGGGGAATCCACATGATTCAGTATAATGCCTTGTTCTTCTGTGTTATGTGCTGCACTCCTTCCTACCTCCTTTCCTTTTAAATTCAGTTCTTTTTAGCTTATTCTAATTTAATAACGATTAAGATTTAATTACAATCATTTGCCTTATGAGTTTTTAGGCCAGGATTTAAAATATACTGCTTTTAAGAATTAGGGAATATTTTAAACCGAAATAGCCCCTAATAAAATCTAGAACAACATAACTGACATTGATGGTGTATTTGAATGGCATTTTATCTCTACCTGCACTCTTCATTTCCTTCCAATTAGTATGATTAATAAAAAGACAAATTAGAGAAAATATCAAATGTTCTGAACTCCTAATGTATGACACATGCGGACACCCATATAAGGGTGTGAAAAAGAGAGAGGAAGAATTATTGCCTCGTTTTTTTGTGTCGCACTAGAATAGATCACTGGTTGTCTGAGCAAAATTCGATGAATTAGGCATGTTTGGATAACAGGGATTTTCTCTTTTATAGACAATCTGAAAAAAAGGCCTGATTCAGACAAAGTGCATGGTGATCCTTTTGATGAAGTAGGTGGTAAGGGTTCCCTAAAGAAAGATGGAAACGTGGAGCAGACAGTCAGACCCTCAGTACTGGCATCACACACTCTTAGTCCAGGTAAGAACTTAAATGAAATGTGCAGCTTATTAAAAACAGGCCAAATTCAAGCCTGTAAATATTAAATTAATAGTTTTGTCATATGTCTGTATATGCATATCAGTTAAAGCCATCTACATGCAGTATGTACATATATTATATCCAGTGTGACCAAAAGTGTGAGACTCCTAGTAAAATTCTTCTTTCTTAAATTTAGTATATTCTTCATTATAAATGAAATAATCAGTATAATAACTATTATGTGGAGTTAAAATTTTGGATGCTGTTTCTTATAGAACTTCCAAATAAACTTAAAAAAGTATTGGTAAGCATTTTGTGATTTTATCATTGTAAATTGTAAATAGTGTGCTTAAATTAAGATAAATTAAGTATGTATAATTATGTAAATTGGCATTATCTTTGGCAACGCTACTAACTGAAGCTTAGTATAGGACATTGGCTTGCACCCACATTGGCACCACCACACTTCAGATACTATTTGGGTGGTTGATCATTCACTGCACTGCAGTGATGCTGACGTAGTGGTTGTATGTTAGTTTGTGTGGTGCTGGTACCAATGGATCAGATAAGGTAGTGCTGCTGGAGGTTTATACACTGTGTTCACACCGTGCACTCTACAAGATGCCTACCTTGTTGATCCCCCTTGTAGATGTAAAGTCAGAGATAGTAGCTCATATTTTGCTGCAAAGGTTATGCTGGACCTTGTCTACTTCTTCAACAGTGGTTGCAGGATGCTGCCCACAAGATGCTGTTGACGGGATATTTTAAACACTAGGGTGCTTAAGAACTCTAGCAGCACTGCTGTGTCTGATCCAGTCATATCAGTGCAACACAACACCACAGTCCCAGTGGGATAGTAGTGCTGAGGATGATCCCCCACTTAAATAACTAACAGTATACAGAGCAATAATAATAATACAGACAATTGTGTGGGCTATGTAAAGCTGTTAAATTGTCAATCATTGTAAAAATAAAGATACTATTTTAATGTTTTTACTGAGTAGTTTATAGTATTTAAGTTCCATGAGTCATGCAGTTAAAATACATCAGCCCACATTCTGCAGGTAAATAGGTGATTAGCGAGACTGTTCGAGATAAGGGGATTATGGTGCACGCAGTACGCACCTGTTGTCTCCGTTTATGAGCAGTGTCTATTGACGCACCCTCATCTTTCAAGGTATTGGTAACTCTTTTTGCATAAAGTATTTAGGGAAAGATGGTACTAGAGGACACCATAAGGGATCCCTAGCGTAAGAGAGAAAATTCTGACATAAAGAAACCGTTCTTAGGGTCAGACTTCGGTGTGACTTATTCTCCCTCAATCATACACTGTTTGGTGACATCAGCTCCGTTCGCTGCTACAACCTGAGCTTCTGCCTTGTTTGTCGTACAAAGTATATTTTGTTCGTCACAAAATATATTAATCAACGACTTTGAATAGGAGAATAATAAGGAGAAATAAGCAATCTGCATAATAATGGCATAATCTCAAGTCTGAAACCAACATGATTAAGTGGCATTAATATGTTGATATATTTTAGGATTTTGGTCAAAAATTTCAGGCAGGTACTGGAGTAAGCTGTGTTTGGGCACCAAATGAGTAATGCAGGTCAGAACTAACTAAAGTATGCTTTTACAGTCTAAAACTTATCCTGAAAATTGTACAGTGAAGCCAGCTTTGTCAGCTTTAACCTCTGCAGGTATATACATGCAGCCCTGCAGGTATCCTTTAGCACTAACTGCACACTGATTACTATGTGGCAATGCAGTACAATAAATGAGAGAGAAAGGCATGTGGAGTCATCTTAGCTCAATGAGTAGTGTTGACTGTTGTATTTAGCCTTCAGGAACGTTTTAGATGAGCACCTACTAATAATTATAAACGATAACTAATATTCATTAATTAACATTCAGGTTATTTAGAATATAGCTGGTTTCATGTCAGTAGCTGAATTTATCTACATTCCCACTAATACAGATATTTAGGTGATGCAACTGCTAAATGTGTGCCACTTTTTGGCTTTTTATAGTGGCACAAATGAGAGCAGCGACAAGGTCAATAACTCCTAATGTGCACTGTGTGTTGGAGACTGTGTACGACCTATTTAATATAGTCCTACTTCCACAGCCTTTCTGTAAAATGGACCAGCTAATTATCAGAGCAATGTTTTATGTCTCTTTCACTCATGGGCCTATTTTCTACATGATTCTGCTGATAACTTGCATTCTTGGGAAATGAATTTATAAACGATTCTACCAAAAGCCTTTAAAATCTTAGCATTTCATCATAGGTGTGTCTAGAACTCCCCAAACCTTACAAATGGTATGATCCAAATGATGGCTTTGTGGTTCACAGGCTCAGAATTAATGGAAGCATTCTCATTCTCTTTTTGTGATCTTTCCAGTCATTGGGTGCTCAGCACGCCAAAAGCTCTAGTCCTAAAATTCCCCCTTATTTGTATATCTTTAAACTCCATGATTATGCATTGTGAAATAAAATGTTCAGGAATCCATGTAAAAAAAAACAAAAAGAACAATACAATGTTGTTTTCTGTCTTATAGACTGTGATTCTCTTCTCTGTCAGCAAATGTTGCAAAAGTTCACTCTTACTTATTTTCTATCATTCAGATGTGAATTATATGTAATGTACAGACAGATTCAGATTCCAGATTACCCTGATCAGAATAAACAGGGTAAATCAGGATCTACTTTTGTATATATTAGGAGAAGTTCCATAGCAACTGGAAAAATGGATTATTTTGCAGAAATATAGTATCTACCATATCTGAAGTACAACCCCTTATAAATTTCTGTGTTTTCCCCTTCCAGGCTTGCCTGCACTTGATTACTGGAATAATAATGACTTTCGTGAATCCCCCTCTTTGCCTGACTGTAATGTTGACGCCACAGGGGTCTGCAACTCCTCCAACCCACTCTGGAGCCATGATCTCCCGGACAACAACCTCTCCAGTGCCCTGGCCCCTGCCTCCCCAATACCCCCTCCTGGCAATATGACTCCACCATCTGTGGCAATGATCTCACCTCTTTTGGTGCCTTTATTTTCTGATTGGAATGCTGCAAGGTCAACATGGGGCCTGGCGTGGGAGCTGCAGGTATATGGTCTGGGGTGTGTGTTCTCTCTGGTGGCAATGCTAGCTGCGCTAAGTTTGTTATGTCTTCCACTGTGTCAGCCATCTGGGTGTGCCAGCTTTAGCTTACTCCACCTTCTCCAGTTGCTTGTTGGTTCCAGCCGGGCATTCTGGCTCCTTTATGATCCCTATGGGCAGAAAGAACGCCTCCCTGTGGCCTGGGCACGACTCCTACATGAGGTTGCCTACCCTTGTCTCACCGGAGCCTTCGGTTTGCTGCTTCTGCTGCTTACTCCCCAGATACTTTCCCAGAAAGCACTGCGGCGCTGCTTCTACACTTTGTCTGCGCTCATGTTTGTGCATGTGAGTCTGGTGATTGGAGCAGTTGGCATATTATGGCTTTTCCCTAGTCTCCCATTCATTTCTCTGTTGCCACATGCAGCTTTCCTGCTGCTCTCCTGCCTTTTTTCTTTTTCATATCTGCTGTTTTATTGCTATGCCCATGCTGATGCCAAGCACATCTACAGGTTAAAGGAGAATTCCCCTGATCACCTGGCATACCATGTTAACCACTGCCCATTGACTGAATCAGGTGTTCGGGAGAGGATAGCTGGAACTGGGCTATTCTCAGCCCTTTTCCTCCTTGCGTGTGGAGGGCTCAGGCTCTATGCTATTTTGCACGCAGCAGGACTGATAGATGGGGGTACAATGAAACTCATGCCTTGGCCATGGTGGGCCTTTCATGTCAGCTGCAGAGTGTGTGAAGCGTGTTTTTGTCTCAGTTTAGCACTTATTCTCACACACCCTCTTCTCTGCTGTGGGGTAGCTCACCCTAAGCCTAGTTGCTGGAGCGCTTGCTTCAGCAGGTCAGCAACGGGGAGAACGAGTTTAGCCAAACCGCAAATACTGGCAAGTGGCTGGACAAAGAAGTCTGGAGAGAGCTTGGGCTTGCAAGTTGGCATGACGCGGCACGAGAGTGAAAGTGTGCCACTCTACACCCTAGCAGAGCTACCAATTGGAGAATCAGATGGCCTGGACCTCCACTACCCCAGCAGTCCTCAGCAACTTGCTCAGGATTGCAAAAGTCTGACTAATTACAATTTGATTTCCCTGCCATCCTTTATCAGCCTGGATTCCACTGCAGATTTGAGGCCCCCATCTCCTATTGACTTGCGACGCAGCATCGACGAGGCTCTAAACAGCGAGGCCCTGTTTCATCATAGCCTCTTCAGCTCCTCAAGGCTGTCCCTTAGCATACGTGGGCTTCCAGATGGCCAGCCAAGCCGAGTTACCCCTGCGGAACCTTCTCTCTACCGTACTGCATCGTGCAGTGACGTGAATTTGCCCTCCGCACCTTCTCCAGCCACACAACGGAGCAGCACAACACGAAAGACCTCTAACTCCAAATCCCTGCATGGAGGAAATAGGAAGCATGTTGGTCATGTGGCATTTTATAGTGGCTTTGGATCTGGGAACTGCTCTCAGAAGCAGTACAGGGCCCTGAGATCCATGTCATCCAAAGAGCGTGTATGTGATCAGCGGCATGCTCGTACTCAGTCTGACGAGCTGGCAGTACAAGCAGAATTTATCAGTGTGTGCAGACAGATAGATGCCCTCAGTATCAGCAGTGACACCATCGAACTTTAGACAAATGGAACACTCACCAGGACAGCAGTTTGTGTCTAATAATGAAGACATGTCTTAGTCTGACGGAAACTGCATGAGCCCTTTCAAAAGGAATTGTGTAGTAGACCGTATTCTTACCCCTTTTCAATAGACTGAGTCAGTGATGGTGTCTGGGCCAGTTCTGATCGGCAAGAATCAATACTGATTTCCACAAAAATACCTGTCTAAGAAACAAACACTTATGAAGTCATATGTGGAAGTTTTCTACATGCATGGTTTTAAAATATGAACCTGATTTTTTTTCTTGTTTTGAAGAACATATTTTACTATTGAAAGTCATGTCCAGATATCATAATTGACAATTATGGATAAAATGAGATTTTTGTGTATGTTGCAGGCCAAATATTTTTTTTTAAACGTTAGAACTGCAGGTAATAGACATTTAATTTTTTTTTGTCCCAGACCATTGATTTGTACAGTATTTGATTTGCAATTTGTTTTATAAAACTGTTTTTTTTATGTATGTTTAAGCAGAAATACTTAAAAAAGCAGCGATACCAGTTTAAACCAGAATGTTTTAAGCAGATTGAGCATGTGCACTGATTATTAAAGCAGAATATAAGAAAACAAAATAACAAGGGCTTTTTATACTGGCAATACATCTACAATCAGCACTTAGCTTTCATGGAGAGTGTCGAGTGTTCAGATTTTACATAAAAGGTTGCTCATGATGAATGAGGTTTTCAAGTAAAGGCTTTGAAAGAGCCTAAGTTAGAAAGGTTTGCAATTCTAATCTAGTGGTAGCAGGTAATGTATGTTTTTTGGGTGGGGTCCATTAGCAAAAGGCCCTGTGTAAGACAAAGATAAAGTTTAATTTCATTGTTTCATCATTCATAATTTTGGCAATGCACTGGATAGAGTTAAAAATATAATATCTTGTATTATATCTCATACGTTTATCGATAAAATGTGATAAGCTAGCCTGTTATATAATGAATATATAATAAGTATTTAAATAAAGGGTGTAAATAAAATGGCGTTTGTACAAAATAAAATAAATGCAACTAAACATTATATTTTTATTCTGTGATGTCATGGCCTCTACACATTATAAAATAATCGTCAATAGATGAATTACACTTAATGACATAAAAATAACTCACCAAGAAGTTGTTGGAATAGAATAAACTTATCTGTGTATATATAAGCATAAGGATAAGTTTATTTGGGGGAAAATGTACAATAAAAAGGAGGGTCTAGTTACCCTGCTAGGCCACGTCTAGTCTGGATACAAGATAAGGTTGGGCACTCAGGTTTCGCATTGTACCTGTCGCAAATTTGCCCACAGATGTTGGAGCTGGATCTGTAGATCCTCATCCATCATGCCAGCAGATGGGGCAGTGTGCCACTCCACTACAAAGTTAATTTAAAATTTCAGTCCAATGACGTGCCAAAGTCTGTAAACTGTAGAAAATGTGTGTTGTAGACACATCTAGCAGTAAATGGTCTCTCACCAAAAAGTACACTACCCAAAATAGCCTCTGTGAACCTCTTTATAGGGCAGCAGAAGAAAACACTTTTACAGCCTGTTGTGACATGACCCTGTGTCTAATCAGACCACATCTGTAATCACTTATAAATTTGCCTGGGTCATAACTGCATGCCATATTTTGCAGCAATCTAACATTTCTATTTAGCTGATCAATGAATTGAAGTGAATCCCAGCAGTCAGGTTCCAAAATAGAATGAAATGCCTTTATTGGAGGCTTTTGTAGCAGGAAATGAAAATTATTCCATATTCATTGAGAAATGTTCAACAATATAGTGTGTTTATGAAAGTATATGGTCCCAGCCCAGTTCTGTGGGTACGTATTGTACAAGAAGCACAAATACTACCCCTTAGTAGTGATGATCATAATCATCTTTATTTTGGGAATATTATGTGCACAGCATTGGGAGATACTGCTGTGCATCAGCAATACATAAGCAGCAAAGAGTTGGACAAAGAAAAAAAACAACTTAATTAACTCCTACAGATTGTAAATTCCCACAGCCGCACCATCTGTTGCTCTAACTGTGGTTGTACAGCATGGAAATTTGATTATTTGTTAGGCTCTGTGGTAAACCAAGGCCCATATGCTACTCAATTGCTTAATTATATCTTAACACAATATACAATAGACAATGAAACTGAAACACCTGGTTTTAGACAAAGGTTTGGCTATAGCAGCCCGGCCGTGTATATTGACCCTGTG
>JAUZSU010143004.1:0-27218 GCA_034780255.1 Parotocinclus maculicauda | reverse complement strand
CAGCACTGCGCTGAGCCACTAATACCACAACAACACATCACATCAGTGTCACTGCAGTGGTGAGAATGATCCACCACAAAACAGTACTTTATCTGTGGTGATCCTGTAAGTAAAGGGAAAGTAATGAAGCATGAAACAGAGGGATAACAGTCTGTAATTCTAAACTAAAAGTGGCAAGTGTCTGATTAAGATCACTTTCTCTGTATAGAACACTTTTATTAGCCATTTTATATAGATTTTCTTATATTTCTATTTTTGTATATTTTATACGTGTATTGTGTATTTTTATGATCACTGTTGTACGGTGTCCTTGGGTGCTAGAAAGGCGCCTTGAAATAAAATGCATGATTATTATTATTATTAAGTGGACTGATAAAACGGAGTGTAGGAACAAGGAGGTGTATCTATTAAAGTGATTGAGTGTGTCTTGCTAACACTTCTGCTTGTAATCTTAATCTTGTGTACTCCACCTTTGTGTGTGTAGGACGAGACAAAATCGGTTCGTCACAGAAGGAAGGACCCCAACGAGTCCAACACTTGCTCTGAGCTTTCTGATTGCTGACAGGAAGTAACAGTGTCCACTCATCCCAATATTCGTAGTGGCACAGGAGCAAGGTCCATCTGGCCAGAGAAGTTGAGAAGGAAGATGGATGAATGGATGGATGGGGAACAACCCAAGACAGCTGCTAGAGCATGGTGGCATGCCTTCCTCTCGCACTGTGGAGGGAAAGAAAACCGAATGTGATCTCACTGTATGCGTGAGGTTGGTCACCCAAGTTAAAAAAAAGAATCCTTGCTTGTATTTAGAGGCTCTACCTCTGATTTCCTCAGTAAGTTTTCCTCTGAGAGAGGATCGAGGATTACAACAGGAAGATATCAATGAAGGTCAGAGCCATACAAACTGTGTGTGTGTGTGTGAGTGAGATAGCTGCTTCTCCTGCTATGGAAACCCACTGGAACTGTAAGATTGTGAATAGAGTGTGAGTGCTGACAGTGCTGCTAGGGTTAAAGTCAGGTTGGAAATCTAGGAATGCAGTGATGTGAGGTTAGGAATGTAGGGCATAACATAAAGAGGCAGCATTAAAGGAGTACTCCCTTTTTTCAGTAATGATCACGAATGACTAATTATGGAAGGTTTAGGCCATTTGTTTAAAGCTATGTAAATAAACACCTATACAATAAAATGAAAAAATAAGCCCCATAATATAATTTGTTTCTTGATGCAAACGTGATGAAAATATACACACTGTGACTTTATTTAATTCAAATTGTTATTTCTCTGTGATAGAGCATATGCTTGAGACATTACATTGATTTTAAATTTAGATTCCATTCAAACCATGGTATCCGATTTCCCACTAGAATAAATGAAGTATATAATTATAGTTAGCGTTTTAATAACAGCCGTGTAATAATGAAATATACACTCACTGGTCACTGTGTACTTCACTATTAGGTACACCTTGTTTCTACTATTTCTGTCCATGTTATTACTTACTTTTTATTATTAATTACAGCAGTTCTGTAATTATAGACTGCAGTCTATCCGTTTCTCTACATACTTTTAGTCCCAATTACTCTGTTCTCTAATGGTCAGGACCACCAAAGATAAGCTACTATTGGGTGGTGGATCAATCTCAACACTGCAGTCACACTGATGTGGTTCTGCTATGAGTAGATAAGAAACAGTAGTGCTGCTGGATTTCAAACACCTCAAAGTCACTGTCCAGTAGTCTGTGTCATATAGTGTATTGTGCCTTCTCATAAAATACACAACTCCATTTTACTTTTATGCTAACCATAACTTACTGACTTATAACAGAACTTTGTATAGAAGTAATACAGTAAAAGGTCATTCTGGTTACTAGTTACCATGTGGCAGCTGTACACTCCTATTACACGTCTACCCAATAAGCTAACATTCACCAAAGCATCCCAAACAAAAATCAGAAAGAAATATTTCTAAAAGCTAAACGTTAAAAAACATTTGAACCTCAAACCTCTTCCCTTACCTTTCCATATAAAAGCACATTGTAGTTCTATTAGCATCCTGTAGGCAGTGTACTGTGTGCACTGATTAGGGATTAGAAGATGAGCTACTGCTCCTGATGTGCAAGGTGGTACTTGTCTAGAGTACAAAGTGAATGAACATTGTGTAAAACTCCAGCAGCAATGCTGCGTCTGATCCACTCATACAGGTACAACACACACTAACACACCACCACCACATAAATATCACTGTAGTGTAGAGAATGATCCACCACCCAAATAGTACCTGATCTGTGCTGGTCCTGTGGGGATCCTGACTACAGAGAAAAGAGTAAACGGGACAAACAAAGTACTGTATGTAGAGAAACAGATGGACTACAATCTGTAATTCCAAAATTACAAAGTGCATAAGTGAAAGTAATCAAATTGATGAGTATAGAAACAATGAAGAATTCCTAATGAAGTGATCAGTGAGTGTATAAGCCACAAGTGAGGTCAATAAATCCGGCTGAAAAATATTGGAGTATTCCTTTAATAGCACTAGTTAATACTGAAAAGCAGAGCTCGTCTTACTGAGCTCCAGAAGTAAATCTAACACGTGGTTATCTGCTGTGACCTAACACAATGAGCTAAGTACAGGGTGAACATGCAGTATGCAAATTATAACAGAAGTACTGGCGCATTGAGGTATGTTCGAGACATGCAGTGTTTAAAAGGTGAACCAAATTGTAGGAAGTGAGACATGACATATTGGATGAAACCTACATGCATCCAGTGTTTGTGTTGGAATGAGAGACAAGTTGAAAATTAGTAGTGATGCACCAACATTAGAATTCTTGGTTCGATCCAAATCTGCAAAATAGTAAACGAAGCATTTTAATGACTCTCCATTTGTTTAATCACCATTTTAACTATTTTAAAGTATCCTTTCTATTCTTATTGCATCAAGAGCACTCAATGTCATTGCCCGCATTCTTACTCATGACTCAAGCTGCTTTTCGAACTGCTTTGTGCTTTGTTCTGGCTGACCAGAAAGTGCTGCGTACCAGAATGTGTCCATGCAACAGCTGCTCTGCCCCAGTACAGTTAGAATAGCAGATGACATTCAGTGTTTTTATGTATTCTATTCTGATTCTGGGCCTCAGGAGGCTGGGACTGACAGTTCTACACTTCTCACAAAATTTCATTTTGAAAAAGCCCCTAATTTTTGTGAGCAGTGTATATGATTTGAAGTGGGGCTGGGGGGGCAGGTTGGGATATGTTAGAGGGAACAATTACCTTTAACATGAATGTGCATTGTGGAGAGTAAGAGAATTGGTTACCTTTCCATTCATGTGCAAGCTTGTGGTGAGGAACACTGGCCCCTGACGGCAAAAGAAACCAACACACCCTAACAGGGAGCCAGTTCAAAGGGCACATACCTCAATCAGCCACTTACCCAACCAAGAACAATGTAGAGATGCCAGCATGATGTCAAGCTTTTTTTCCCCCCAAAGGTTTTTCTCTCTCACTTGAAAATGTGGGTGCATCTCTACACAGTGAAAGAATGGTAGCTTGGCCTGATGGCATTATGCTAATATAATGTGGTAGCTTTCCTTATGGTATGAGTGTATTTCGATTTTACATGTCCAAGTCGTTTTCTTCCATCTTCAAGAAAGCACCTTATCCTTCTGAGAATCGTTGTGATCTGGACACCATCGTGACAATAAGCCAGTCCATGCAGTGGCATGTGTCTGAGAGGTGGGAGGACACCTAGAGGGCATGGAGAGAACATGGCAAAATCCACACAGACAGTAACTGGATGCAAGGATTGAACCTGGGACTATTTCCTGGGAGGTCTTCCCAGTAGTTCTACACCTACTCATGGAGTAGAAGAATGCTTATGAGTACACACTTTATCCTTTAAGCTCAACTTCATTTACTCCCATACATGTACCCGTAGTTAAATCTACAGTACTGTGCAAAAATCTTGGGCCACCATTAGTTTAGATCGGATTGTTTGAGCAATGGTATAACAATATATTATTACTTCTTAGGCTGTCTTTAATAGAATACAAAATACTTTTAGATCTAAAAAAATAAAATTAAAATTAAAAACCTGGTAGCTTCATTGGGATGCCAAGCTGACTTTTATACAATCCAAGGAAGCTTGATCAGGAATTTTATTTTGTGTGGGGGTTTTTTGTGTGTTTTTTTTAAAGGTAGCAGCCAAAAAAGAAGGGCAAGAGAGTGATACACTAAAGCTTAAGTATTAGAATAAATATCAGTGGAAAAGACCATTATGGAGTGACAAATCAAAGTTTGGAATTTTTGGGTCCAGCCATCGACCATACCATTGTTAAAACAACACACATTAGTGGCCTAAGACTTTTGCAGAGTACTGTATTTCAGAAATCCACTAGCTCAAACTGAACAGCCTCAAACAAGAACCTTGTTGCTTTAGTATTTCAACTTTCACACTAAAGCCAGCTTTTCTGATCAGGAGCATCCAATTAGATGTTCTATCGACTGATGGAAAACATTTCCACTTTGGTTTGTATAAACAAAATAAACTGATGATGAATCAGTTTTCTTAATTTAGACTGCTTTAAGGTTTTTGCACTTATAATTTATTGACTCAAACCTGTTTTTTGTGGTTAATATGAATAACTGCTGTAATACATTTCTAACAGTAAATAAATCTTAACTTCAATATTTCTGGTTCCACTTTGAGTGCTATGCGCCTGGATTTATTCTTTCTGTGTAATAATGAAAAAATATCCTCCTTCTTAAGGGCTTAGCCAAATCACTTCCAAGTACATATACTTCCAATTTTACAATGGTCCGACTTATGTTTGGAATCCCATAATACACATTCAGCAGAAATAGTACTCTAATTTACTCTGGGCAAGTGATAAGCAATTCAATACTCTCCCATGCTAAATGAGGAAATCGGTAGTGTGTGACATATGGAGTTATGGCAGTTGAGATGGGAAATCTGAAATGTAGTTACAAAAGTTGCAATAATAAAGGTTTTTGTTTTCCCACTTTCAAGGCATTATTGACTCAATTTCATAAGTCAATACTTTTATCATAAAATAAGCTTTATGTTAATGACTTTGAACAACTGTAGGATAATGTGTATTAACCATGTCTAAGGTAGGTAACGCCCTTACACATACACAATGGTACCTCAGTTCTCAACCACCTCAGAACTAGTCAAATACAGCTTATGATGCATTTTGACTAGGAAAATTTATTCAGAGCGACATACAATTAATACAGTCTTACACTTCAAGTCATTGTGGGTTAAGGGCCTTGCTCAGGGACCCAACTGTGGCAGAGGTGGGATTTGAACTCTGGACCTTCTGGTTCATAGTCCAGTACCTTAACGACTAGGCCACCACAGTCCTGACAATAGACAGACTATAATGTCAGCTCCGCTAACGTACAGTATAGATAAGATCAAACTCATCGGTTCATAATCGATTTAACTTATGATGGATTTGTCAGAACGTATCCCCATCATAAATCAGGGAACATCTGTACAATACAACTCATAGATGCATAATAATGCCTTATACCAGTCTGGATTTTCTAGGGGTCTGGAACGAATTAATTCACTGTACATTATTATTATTATTATACAATTTGCTCAGTACTCGTTGTTTTCAGTTCTTAACAAGCATTCTGGAACGAAGTAAAAAACAGAGAACCAAGGTACCACTGTATATTTCATTCCTCGGTTTGCAATACTTAGAAGTTATGATGGATTAGATTAGCAGTATTCGAAAAAGAAAGGCAAGGAAATGCAACACACTACACCAGCTGTGGAAGTTTTTTGGATTTATTTGTTTTAAGTTCTTAAATGTTGTTTTTCTTTTTCTCAAAAAAAAATCCTGAGGTATTCACAATAAAATGGCATTGAATTCATTCCAGATAGTGACTGAGAGTTCGAGACTGAAAGGAAAATATATGAAATAACCAAACAAATTTGATCAAGCTGTAACGGGTCTGCCTTGTAAAGAACGAGTGACGTTTAAACTTGGCTTATGACACATTTGAAAGGCTTTGCTTTAATAAAGTTTTTTGGTTTGTAAATCAGAAATAAATCTATGAAAGCAGAAAATGCAGGAGTCTAATTACAGCTGTTGGCATGAAATCGTTTCATATCATAACCGTAACGGGTTGGATAAACCACTGACTTCTATATTGATATCTGACTCGCGTGCACTTCACATATTCAAAGAATCCCACATCCCAATAATCTGAACGTAACAGGATTACGTGGAACTAGTCAGGAGAACCAGATGGGATCTCACAGTAAGAATACACATCTAGAGAAACATTCTAGATTTATTTATCTAGAAATCCAAGATTGTCTTTTACAGTGTATATTAATTACTAATAGCACCAGTGTTACTCTACAGAATGTTATTATGGGGAGAAAACACTAGACTTTTTTTATACAGTGCTCAACCTACAACAAGCTTGTCAGTTGCTAAATAAGACACTTGTTAATTATGTTAAATACATTATTGTTCAGCACTGTAAGCTTATATATCCATTATAGACAGCTATGGCTGAATTGTGCTGAAAACATCAAGTTTCAGACCCTCAATGCTAAAAAGTCTAACTACAAGGTTTCATAATGAAAGCATGGTGCATGTATCTGCTCTTTCACTACCTACCTTGGAAGGCCATTTTCTAGGTGTGTATTCTCAAATCAAGATCACATCAGGCTCTGCAAGACTACAGTGAAACAGATCTGTGATCAGTCACAAACAGCAAGTGCAACAGCAGCTATGGTTGGTCATATTTACAGTGTTGCTTAAAAGTTTGTGAACCCTTTAGCAACTCTCTCACAAACTTTCATGCACCACTGTACCTCTATACAGCATGACGGAACCCAATAACGGCTCGACAACAAGTCAAAATAGCTCGGAGTGAGCTATCAAATCCTGCTCTAAAATACAGGGTGAAGTGAGGAACAAATCACTCAACTTCAAAAGAAAAAGACACACCTTTGACATGATGTTTCTGAAGAAAGACTCAAATCTTTACACAATTCATGACTACCTTCTGACGGAACACCACAATGTGTTAGTTAAATTTGGTGTGAGATTAACCCTGAAGATAACAGAGAGATTACGACATAGCAACAAGACAGATGTTTTGGTTTTCTAAACAAATAAAACTTTCTAATCTGCAAAAACAGATCTCAAACCGGCAAACACAAACAAAAAAAAAAAAGTCAACTGCTTAAAAACAAGCAACAATTAAATTTGCAATAGATAAAAATAAAGTAAGAAGGGAAAAAAAGTGTGCCTTTTTCTAAAAACAATTCAAAATTAGGCAAAAAAAAAAAAAGTACGGAATATATATTTATATATATAATATGTAAAAACCATAAATAAAGATATTCAAGATTTATGCCCCCTCCCACAAGTCTAACATCAATGGCAGTTAGAATAACATGCAACTGATATGCTTTACAGCATTGGACAAATTAACCCCCCTATCCTAAACCCAACCAGTCCCTCCCTCCCTGTCCCGATACAATCCTTAAATATGTCAGCTCATTCACACACACAGACGCACACAAATAAAAAAATAAAAATAAAAACAAAATAAAAAAAACGATTCTTTCTACCAGTCTATCATTCTCTCCATTCTAACTAAAGGCAGAATCACTTTTCAGGAGAAAAGAAAAATGAAAAAAGTTGCAGTACTACCACAGATGTGTGTATTGAGGTACACTGATCAGCCATAACATTAAAACCAGCTTCCTAATATCGTGTAAGCTTATCGTAAGTGTATCGTGTACGCCTCCAAGGCTCTGACCCATACAGGCCTGGACTCATCACCTCTGAAGATGTCCTGAACTTTTCGCTCCTCTGAGTTGTGAAGTAGGGTCTCCATGAATTAGACTTGTATATCCAACATTCAGGACACCCCACGGATGTGTGATCGAATTAAGATCTGGAGAATTTGGTGGTGAAGCCAACATCCTTAACTCCAAGTTGTTTAAACCATTCCTGAAAGAGGGCACTGGTATTGGGGAACACCACTGTCATAAAGGGGTGTACTTGGTAAGCAACAATGTTTTGGTAGAAGTAGAAGCAACATCCAGATGAATGCTAGGACCTAAAGTTCTCTTTCCCTAGAGCGTCACACTGACAATGTTAATAATTTAATTTAATTTACAGTTAATTTTCAGTGGTCTTAATGTTAGGGCTGGTTGTGGTACACAGGAGGTTGAGGGCTTGAGCAAACTGACTTGACTGCATAGCGAATATTTGGTATACTTTACAGATGGGAAAATCAAAACCCATCACACAGCCTAACATGTTTGAGTACATGCCTGAGCACAATAAGTCATGTCACTGCCACCCGCACACACACACAATCTGCTGTTTAAAAAGCTACAAACGCACCAATGTTGTCTGTTTTGTTTCGTGTGCTGCTACCGACATCAGAATTACAATTGAACCGTAACGTGCACACACCAGGCTCAAAGCTTCAACATGTGAGAAATAAAAAAAAAAAAAAAATCAAAACCATTTCTAAAAATACACATGTAAAATGAAAATCGTCAGCAAAAGGATGGAAGGTACAGGCAGGCATGTGAAAAGTAATCAACAATCTGTTGACATAATGACACAATTTGGGCATGATTGGATGTGTGTACAGATGGTGGGTAAAAGAGCTAATTTGACACAGCTTAATCATTCAGAATTGAAAATACACAGCCTATAGCTCAGCTGGGAACAGGGATCATATCCAGGATGAAGTATAGATCTTAATTATAATTATGGATATGAAAAGATGCTAAATATTGTGAGTAATTACTAGGGGTGTAATGATACAATCTGCTGACAATTGGATGCACAATACAAAGTTCACAAGTCATTTTTCGTACAATTATTTTAATTTCTTAAGTATAAACAATGCACATTCTTAAATCAAGCTGCATGGTGGCTCAGTGGGTAGCACTGTCGCCTCACAGCCAGAAGGTCCTGGGATCGATCCTGGGGTGGAGCAACCTGGATCCTTCCTGTGTCTGTGTGATTTTACTCTGGGTACTCTGGTTTCCTCACACAGTATAAAGGAATGCATTAGGTTATTGCACTACATTTGACCCAAACTGAAGAATATATGACTGGTTTCAATATAACCTTGACTGTTGATGTAAGCCTGTGTCTGCTCTTAAATAGCCTTTGGTGCTGAAGACAGAATTTAAATGAATTAAACAAACTAAAATTATTTTAGTTCAAATAAGTAGCAGAATAAATAACCTTAAAGGGAGCGTGATGTGAGATTGGAATAACAGAAAAATAGAATTGCATCAAATGGTATAATAAACAGAACACGTGACATCGCAATGTATCATTACACCACTATTAATTACCAAATATATGACTATATTACAATTGGAAATTTGTCGTTATGCCATCCTTATATGGTTATGCTTGTTGATGTTTTAGGAAGTGGTAGTGTTCCTAGCAGTCTGTTCCAATATTCACTTTTACATTCTCAGTCCCTAAGCTCTTGCTCAGAAGGAGAGTGCGCTGACTCGAGGGATCAAGGCGTTATGTGAAACAGGAATTAGTGTATGGTTGATATAACAACAGGCAGCATCTGTTACAGATATGTGATTTCGCAAGAGGAACTGCAGGTACAGGGTGTAATAACGCAATTAGCACCAGGTATGGTATTGATCTCAGTCATTAAACAACTGCTGAAACTATACCAAAGCACAAAGATAATTCACATAGTTTAAGCAAAACAGACACACAATGAGTGTTTTAGTCAACGAAAATTATGGGTCAATGGAGATGAAGCCAAACTATCAGAAACCAAGAATTGACCTTTGAAAATGCATCAACATGTTTACTTTTCCAAATCAGTCCATTTAAATGCTTGTATTGTTACGCTGTAATGTTAGACACACCAGTGATCAAACTATCTATAGTCTATATATCTATAGATATAATACAGCTCAATTTTGCTCAAAAAAAGTCGTTCTTAGAATAAGGTTAAGGGCCACAAACGCTCTTTATGATTTGTAATCATGTGCCAATTTCTGTTTATTAAACCATTAACCATGGAAACTTACTCTTTATCAAATAAAAATAAAAACTACACCATATTCAATTTAGCCAGCTGTAGAACCAGTAACTAATCTGGATACATATGATTACAAATTTCAACCAATATTTTAGGTGACATGATGCACTCCCAACAATGATTTGAATCTGACATATGTGATTGTTATTTGGTTTTATTATAGTATTATTTTATAGTTTGTTCACGTGAATGAATGACAGGTTATTTTTCTGATGTGATAGGAGAATTGATTGCACAATTCTGTGGAGACCTGTGATGGACAGCAAAGGAAACAATTACCTCCTAATTTTATTACCATTGAACTAATTTGGTAAGGCGTTTGATTTTAAGACTTGCTTTGAAGTCCACTAAACAGTATATACCAGCAACCCCAATTTCCGGCTCTGACCCAGCCCTGTATCACCAGTGATCCCAATCCCAACATACTCATTCCTTTTACGTGTGCCCCATTTAATTCATCACATCCTTTGCCATTTAAACCACTTGCCTGAAGAGTAAAGCCACTGGGTGCTTTCAGTTTTCCTTTAGCTAAATTTGCTTGTCATCCGTGTTTATTTCTGCTCTTTAGCACAGGCTAACAAACTTCTCTTAAACATACATTTTGATCTTTTGAAGATTTTCCATTGGCTAAAATGTTGATGCATCTGCATTTGTGACAATAACTGTCTATTATACCTTCGCATTTGGCATCTGCAAGCTTGAATCACGACTCAACAATAAATCTGTTTCCTCACTCAGGAAACTGACTCTCATTATTACCGTGAGTACATTTACATACTTCATACACACTTACAGAAATCATTGATTAAAATACGTTAGGCAGAACTGTTGCAAGCATGGACACGAGGTGAATCATAGGTGACCATTGTTGGGCCCCTAATCCCAGCTGTTGAGCTGTGCGTGTTCCTCAATAGTACGTGGCTTTAAATAAAAGCACCTGATAAATGAATGTAAACGTAAACATAGTGTAAGGTGTGAAACAAGTCTTTACCCACATCTGAACTACATTAAGCAGCCCAACTTACAATAATATTCAGCATGATCATACATTAGGAAATTCATAGCAGTTTCAACAGTGACACTTGTGTCAACAGTGGAAAGTCACAATTTGCAAGATCCAGACAGACAGAGCAAGTGACTGACTGACAGAACTACAAGTGAGCAAGCATCTGCATTCTAGAGCCATTGTACTACAGTGCTGTTTCACTGTTCAATTAGATGGACTTGGCAGAACTGGTTAATTCAATGGAAACTAAGAATGATAGAGGCTGGCAAGAACTGCAGCCCTATTTCCGTACATCCAAACTGTTCCAGTAAAACTAGGCAAAAAGTGAAGAGCTGAAATTTCAAACACTACATCCACCACAAGACAGCCTTAGTTCGAGCTACTACAAAACACCTAGCTAAATAACTACAGCTTATTACCAAAGTATAGCTCTTATATAGACATGACTACCGTATATGTACGTCTTTAATACTTGCTCTAGCTATGTTGTCAGCTATAAAATGTATAAAATGGGAATACTGAGTTTGCAGTGACGTGAAGTTTTGATGCTAAATCTATTTCTATTCTAAAATGTGTTGCTTACTCTCCTTCCTCTCACTTTAATCGACAGTCTTGCAATCTTTTCCTATTTATTCTCGCATGTATTTGGTAAATGTGTAGACATTGCAGCTTGTCACTTTTTGGTTTTTGGGAGGGAAGATTAAAAAAAAATAATTAAAAAAAAATAAAATTCAGCAGCATCTAAGGCAAAAGCTGTAGCAGCAGGAACAACAATAAATAAATACAATAAAATTTGTATAAAATAAAAAAAAGAGAAAACAACTATTAAGATAGTGAAAAACACACTATTTTGTCCCTACCAATAGAAAAATAAATCAGTACATTGGTTTGATAAATAAAAGCTGTTCTGCAATGCTCAACACATGACCACGGCAGTGAAGATCAATTCTTGCTAGTGAAAAATCCTAAGCATCACCTTCAGGAAGCTTGTACCTTACAAAGCCCTTCTGCCATACATTCCTTTTCCCCCCCATCTGTCCTCCTCTTACACCCAGAGTACCCATCCATAGTAAATGAGCACAAGTCGTCAAATAATCGAGTACTTATGTAAATGAGACTACAGTGAATACTGATTCAGAAATTAAAAAGATTAAAAACATTTAAACATGTAACCATTTATCTACTGAATATATAAGATTAATATTTAATGTCTGTCAAAGGGTTTACTGTTAAAACAATATTAGTGGTAGAAATGTTTACCCTCTTTAGACATACTAATATGTCTCCATTATATATACACACACACTCATTCACTAGCTGGTGATTAATCATGTGAAATGTCTTTGAGATGTCGTTAAGATGGGTTATAACGATTATTAGATCTTATAAAATTCATAAAGAATATGCATCCATTTCAAATATTGCCTATACTTGGGAAATGCAAACGTTGATAAAAAATACAGGGTAATTCACTGGATGTCTACCTTTTCAAATAAATATATATGATAAAAAATTTTACGTTTTCAGTTATTAAACTGTGTTAAGACTTCATTGGAGTAACAAGCTTTTTAGTTTTAAATATCTCGTGATCATTTACTCACTGTTTTACATTAAGTACTCCACTACAAAATCATTTAAAACGCTCATTACTAAAAATCCAACTGCCCCATGATTAACATCCTAAGCAGCATTCCATCCCACGCATCCTCACATACTTCTGCTACCATCAAATCCTAGTGGATTCCCAGTCAACATACCAAACCCTGTTTATTTCCTTCCTCTCTATATTTCTTTGTTGTCATTTGCTCTAGAATGTACTTGTCTTTGAATATAAGTGATTTCTCAGCTTTGGTTTTGACAACATGGCTCCTCAGAAAGCCTCACACAGAATAAAAATTAAAGAACTAAAAAAAAAACAAAAAAAAAAAAAACAAAAAAAAAGGTGTAGCATCAAAAGCGTCAAAATCAGAAAATAAGTAAAAATGCTTTGGTTTGATGAAATTTCTCTTTAGAGAGAAACAAAACAAACAGAAAACAAACGTGTTGAGAATGAACTGTGGTAAAATGAAATGGCAATAAAAATTATGATCAAATATTGGCTGGTATTGATGGAGTTTAAGTGTGACACTGCAAATCATCCATTTTCGTTTTCTGTCCCCCCCCCCATTTGTCTCACTGATCTATACTCCCTGTCAACTTTTCATAAAAGTCACAAGACTATGTCTGCATGGAAACGGTTTACCAGTCTATACCAGGCAGTTTTTTAGTCAATGAGCATGGCCCTCAAATATGAGCTACTCAACCAGAAGAGAAACCAAAAGGTTGAGGGACAAAGTGCCAGCACTGCCATGTTGCCACAGTTGGGTCGTCAAATCGCATGCTGCTTTGAACAATTTATTGTCTGTTAAACTACAAATCCTACATGATCCATTTCTATGCCCAGAGATAATCTTAGCCTCCATTCGTTTTCCTTATGCCTGTTTTTTTGTGATCAAGTGATCAATCGTATCACTGACAATAACGAAATAGAGTGCATGTACTCAGACAGTAACTTGTAATATTGATCAACCATGTCTTTATGCTGGATTTTCATTAACTCTCAGTCTTCTCCCTACTTGCATACCTACTGCTCTCCTGAGGTGTGTATAATGTGTCTAGTCTATAGAAATTTTATTAGATAAACTAATTTTTTTGTATTTTTCCTTTTACCGCAACCCATCCCAAAAGCAAACGTACCTACTGAATGTAAAAACAAAATTCTTAGTCATGTCCAACAACTGTAAATCGTGTTAGAGACATCAACCCATGCGCTCTAACTAGCGTGAAAAATATACATATACTACTTTACCTCTATTGACCTCATATATTAACGGTCATGCAAGCTGTCCTGGAAAATAAGGACTTGCCTACATTACAACGGAGGTCTAATAAGACTTAAACATCCATGCGTAATCACACACACACCATGGCTCAGTGTTGTTCGACTACTCTGTTCAGTCCCTGAGTAAGGGGCTATAAAAGATCTGGAGCTAACGATCTTGGTGAATGACATCAATACGACAAACTGTACACACATTATGTAAAGTGGCTACACACGCCGTGCAGCCACCTATGGCTTACACTGATTGAAGTAAATACGTGATGTAAGAACTGAACGTCTGAGTGAACAATATTCACAGCTGTCGCTTTATACTGTACAATACTCTCTAGCTTATATCGGTAGTGAAGTGTAAGACACTATATATTTTGGGCTAGATTTAAGTCAACGTGCATGATTCCTAAAGCTAACCTCTGCCCTCAGAGTGGTGGATGAAAAGAAAGAAAGAAATACATTTCAACTTTACACCTTGCTTGCCCAAATCTGTCTGTCAGTCATCTTACTCTCTCTTGATCCGTCCATAATCATTTGCTGCGTCCTTTCCTCTTTATCTCAACAGCACCTTTTCCTCCCGGGCAGACAACCTCTCCTTGCTCTCTTCGTCTCTCTCTCCCGAAATCTCTTTCCATGTTGGGCTACCTGCTGAACAGCGAGTGGAGCTGGTGTTGGCTGTAGCACTGGCTGCTGCGCGGAGACTCTGTACGCTCCATCACGGTCTGGAACCAGCCGGCCACATCCACCTCCAACACCTCATAGCGCCGGATGAAACTGTGTTCCTGTCACGTTAAGGGCATTGGGGTCAGCTTTATTCACACAGAGCATCATTTGTTGTTACACTGAGTTTACAACAACATTTTTGAGGAACTAACGGGTTCTCCAACTATCCTGAATCAGAACCAGAGAGCTTTGTGGGAGTGGTTATGCATCAATCCTACATTAGGGTTTATGACTTAAATCAAACTATTGGATTAATTAAACTGTAATACCAAACATATCACATACACGTAGAAAATGACACTGTGCAAGTTAAAAAAAAAACATGCCTGGTGTGGAGGTGGCACAAACCCTTTCCTGTTAAAGTACCTTACAAAATGCAATATAAAGCCTTCATTCTGTGATTGTTAGTATACTCGCACAGGCACACGTCCACTTTTTTCACTTCACACCTAAATCCTTCTCATTTTGGTGCAAGTACCGGGTAAAAAAAATTAAATTTATACATTTACAGCATTTAGCAGACCAAACCTATTCATCAGATATTCTGGTCCATATTGATATCACGGATTCACACAATATTGCACATCCATCTCCCATTGCACCGCGTCCCAAAGGCGCTCAACTGGAAATTTGTCTCTTTTGTTTCTGTAAACCCTAGAAATGACTGTAGGTTAGCGATTTCTGAAATACTCTGAACGTTCAAAGTCACTAAAATCACTTCTCTTCCCCATTCTGATGTTCAATTTGATGCTTCAGCGGGTCATATTGACCATTTCTAAATGTCTAATTGCATTGAGGTTCTGCCATGTGATTGGCTGATTAGAAAGTTGCATTAAACCCTCGAACAGGTGTACCAAATAAAGTGGCCAGTAAGTGTATACACACACACACACACACACACACACACACACACACACACACACACACACACACACACACACACAGTGTATACATGTTATACTGTAGCTATCAGGTACTACAACATTTGCTGAAATGAGATAATTAAACACTTACAAGCAGCTTGTGATATTTTGGCCTTTTTCTGTGATCCTTTGTGAGGCTGTATGGACAAAACATTTGTTTAATAAACTTTGTAACACCGATCAGTCAGAAATTATAATGTGTGAGAATGCGTGTTTGGTAATGTGTGTATACCAATCTTTAACAAAGGACTGGAAGTCAGGGGAGAAGCCCATGCTGAGAGGCAGAAGAGGAGGGTCCTCCTGTAGTACTTTGGTCAAAACCTCAAAGTCTGTCTTACAGTTCTTATACGGAAACTGTCCTGTAGCTAGCTCCACCTGTAAAAAGAAAAACACAAATTACTCTCATCAATAATTACTATTCACCTCTGCTCCATATTAGTAGTACTAGCAATTACGTAATCAGTTTGAATACATACATATTTTTATAAGAGATGCATAGAAATTGACGACTTAAAATCTACAGCCAAAAACGGTAACAAAAAAAAATCTATTAAAAATTATAATAAGTAAAAAATACACTGTTTCATTACTGTTGCATCACTAATACCGCATACAATCTCACCAATGTGGCAAGTCCATACAACAATACATATATTTGTTGCATGCATGTTCATTTTTAAATTAAAAGTATCAAATAAAAGACACACCAAAGAAATGCCAAGGCTCCAAACGTCGGCTCTGATGTCATAGTCTGGCTTACTAGGATCTGGAGGGTCTATTCTCTCAGGCTAAAAACAAAACCACAAGACACAATCACTCAATTCAGATAGACATAATGTCACCATGGAGCAGAATAATAAATATTAACTCTGATCATAAAGCGTTTGTCAACATAAAGGTATGTGTAGGAGGCAGGAGAATGAGCACAGCACAAAATCGACAGAGCCAGACAGTGCGTGTGAGCATACATTTCCCCACTCACCGCCATGTAAGCAGCACAGCCGGCGCTCCGAGTTTTAGCTTTGGAGTCAACTAGGCGGCCACTGATACCAAAATCACAGAGCTTGATCTGGCCTTTTGCATCTAATAGTATATTGGAGGGCTTCACATCTCTGTGGATCACACCATGCTTCTCCTTCAGATACAGCAAAGCTTTCACTATCTTTAATGCAATCGAGAGAAAACATGCACATAATGCTTAAAAACAATGAACACAATTGCATTTACACTTAATAATATACAACACTCCCTTTCAGAATTGATTTTTGTCCTGTTTTGGCAAAATGATCATGTATTTTAACAAAACATAAATAATGTTAACTTCACAAAAAGCACTGAAAAGATCAGTAATTACAAATGGTTCTCACCGCTACGGTCATCTTTCCAAGAATGCATTCTGGTATAGGGCCCTGGATCCGCTTCTTTAACTTTTCTGCACATGTCCCCATTAGCTCCATGGCGATAAACACGTCGGTCTGAGAAGTGTACAGATAAGGTCCATGTTACGTTTATAAATGTAGTTCTAACGTACACGTACATCCATATTATCCTTTACTGGGACTCCTTACTCATCATCATCAAGGTATCATGTTTTCTATGGCACAGGACAATCCTGAAGTAGTGAACTAATATAATAGAAATTTGGATATTTCATAAATTTGTAGTTCTATGTTTATAGCCTTTATCTCTTATCACCAAGCATTTATCTCTTAAAAGAAAAAGTAGCCCTTCAAAGCATTGTCTTTGGGTTATCTCCGACCTCAGTAATGGCAAAAGCATATGGTGCAAACCTATTGAAAATGTTACACAAGACAACAGATATGGCTAAGACCAACTTTTACGATTCCGATCACTTGCTGTACAAAAGTAATTCTCATAGCACATACAAAATCAACTCAGACATAATTAACTTTATGCAGTTTCTTTGTAGTATAATGGTGAATGGTGTATCAGCAAAACTTTTCAATAGAATGGAAAAGTAACCTCAACTGAGCTGATTACACAGATTTCTAGCCTGCAACTGACAGGGTACTGCTACCCACAAGTGGGCATGGTTTGATTCCCCCAAATGTCCAGTTGTGATTCTGCATGCCCCCAGGGACTCTTATTTATGCTTTAATGTTTTGCTTACAAGAAGATAAAAAAAAACAATAAAAATCCATGTTTGTTTCACTTTTGATTTCAAATGCTGGACAGCACTGGTACATATATACTCTACAGTCCAGTGCAAAGAATAGGGCAAACATAAACATTAGCACTCATAATAACACTGATTTGGCTGTGACTTCATACAGCTGCTGTGCAGTTTAAAACATGAGATCGGTAAATTGTGGCACATTACCAATGACTAATAATTGGGAGAAATAAAGTAAAGATCTTTGTAAGAGGAGTATCCCAAAAGATGTTAATTTGAGTTATATATCAAATATTGAAATCTGTTTTTGTGATTTCACCTTTGTGTACAAGAAATGAATTTACTGTTTCAAGCTTTTTCCTTTCAAATTCATTGCAGAATAAAAGCAGTGCCGAGCAAGTCGTGGCACATGTCTCAGGAGGTAATTTTTAATAATTTTTAATAATTTTGTGACTAATGGTTTGTGGTTAGACATTTTGCAATGTCATGTTTGCCGAGGAGTGACAGCAAGTATATGTGAATGGTTTAGAACTAAAATGATCGGTATTATTGGGTATTATAACTAATTAGCAGAAAAAAACAAAAAACAAATTATGTGTTTATGTAAACTACACCAACTGTACAGTGGGGGAACATTGACTGGGTGCACAGTGCAAATGAGTGAAACTCATGTTTCTACTGCACCTATCCTTATAAAAGGAAATATCCTTACAAACTAAGATTATCCAAAATTGATAAACTCGCAGTGGAGCTACATAGATCTCTGTGTAATGTCGCTAAAAATAATTACAAATTCACTGCAAAATTGTATTTCAAGGCATACACTGCTCATAAAAATGAGGGGATATTTCATTTAGAGGTATTTGGGGATTTGTGAGCAGTATAGTAATTGAATATACCCTTAGTTAATGCCCATTAAAAGATAGCTTGTTCTCAGTGGTCTTTTATACCTTACAAATTGGGAGAGACAAAAGAAATAAAATGTTAATGCCTTTGAGTGACTCACATTGGTGACTATAGCTCCATAGCACTGGATGATGTATGGGCAGTCATGGCTCTTGAGCACCACATCGAGATCCATCAAAATCCTTTTATTCTCGTCCTTATTACCCGTCCTTCTCATTTGCTGCACACAGCAGTTGTGAAAAATGAACCAAAGTGCCAATTAAATGCATTATTAACGTTTGGTAGATAATAAAAATCTAAACAGTCCATCATCATTATTATTACGTCAGTAAACAATATTATTGCAATACAATTTGAGGAACAGGAAATACCAATGACTCTTACAATATATTGTAAAAGACAACAATTTAAAAATTGTTATTAGAAATCTAATCTTATATCACAGAGTGCAAACATGATCTGTGTTCACAAACCAAAATACGAACACTTATGACATCTTCCAAGTTCATCAACGTCGCTTTCAGCATTGGGTCGGTTTAACACAATCGATTAAACTATTGTTAGTGTGTTTGGAGTCTGGGAGGAAATAGAAGTGCCTGAAATAAACACACGTGGACAAAAGGAGAACACGTAACAAGTATTTAGTATTTTTAGGGGCACTTTGAGGGTCTTCCGTCCCGTACTCGTGTGCTCCTCGCACGCCTGAGCACACGCTCCTCCGTCGTCGGCACTTAACGAGCCTCACTACAGCCGGCTGCCCGTCCTGAATGGGACGGCTCGGCTTACTCTCGCCACACATGCGCCCGAGCTCACGCTCGCCCCCTGGTGCCTTTCGCGATCTCTTCACATTCCTGGCGCGTCCGAGTGTATACTCTTTTTCTGGCGCTTCGGTGCCTTTTGCGTCATATTCGCGCCCGCGCTACATGCGCGTCCGAGCTCATGCTCGCCCTATGGCGTTACTTCCGTGCCTCGCCACTTGGGAGACGTCCCAAATCGTGCTCTCTGCACGCCTGCCCCGTTGGCGCTACGGCACCATCTCGCGATCAGTTCACTCGTTTATGTCCCAGTCGGGACGCAACACAAGCGGCGCGCCATTTCATCGTTTTGGTTTTTTTTGTGTTCAGGAGCCTTTCGCTCCGCTCTTATTTCCCTTTCAGTCTTTCTATATTATTTTCCGATTATTATTATACGGCGTGGGATTCCGTCTATCCCGCAACCTTGGGTCCTACCACCAACCACCACATCTTGTAACATATATAAGTTTATTTGTATCAGTCACATCATAATGGAAGCATTCTTTGGCAGACAGAAAATGTGCCTTTTAATCTTATCTAATCACATGACATTTGAAGTGTGTATGCTGTTAAGCAGTGTATGATCCGTTTGTATAGCTAATAACGTAGTGCGATATTTTAACAGTTTGAGTTAGAATGATTGTACATATGCAAATGTATCTGTTTTTCTCAGTTACTCACCACCAACCATTGTTTAAAAAAAAAAAAAAAACACACAAAAAACTCCACATACAAATTAAGGCAGCACAAAATTACCACATTCATGCAAATTTGAGGATTCACTTGCACTACTCCAGAACAGATCCGAGGAACACTTAGACTTGATGATGACCTTGTATAAGATATAGGAGAGGTAACACGGCGAGCATGCACTCACCTTGACAGCGATGACATGGCCTGTTTTCTTAAAGCGCACTTTAAACACTTGTCCACAAGTGCCACTGCCGATCTCACCCTCATTGATCAGATCCGTCACCTCAGCTGGGTAACGCTGCAACACAAACAACAAGGATAAATGAGCGCCTGAAAACAGAGGAACAAAACCTTGGCCTGGTTCCAATCTAACACAAAGTATGTTTTTATAGCACCCGTTTTAAACCTTTAAAAAATTAAGACCATTTAGTCATCAAGAAAAAAAAGAAAAGAAAAAAAAGAAGATGACAGTGAGAAGATAACATACATGTCACAAGTCACAGATCTAAGGTATGGCTTTACTTCACTAAGGTAAACAGCAACAGTTCCTGCTGTAATAAAGGCCTAGAAAAATAAAATAAAGATAATTAAGACGCATCTTATAAAATGTGAGAGAACATGGAGTTACACTCCAAGAAAAGTAGTTTTTAGCTGCTTGAAGAACAGCACTACTCTGTCACTGCTGCTGTAGATGAATAAACACACCAGCCTGGTAGTTAACAGTTTATCAGACAACCTTAACAAGAGGAGTTACACTATACTGCCAAAAGTATTTGCTAGTCTGCCTTCACACACACATACGAACTTGAGAAACATCCCATACTTAATCAATAGGGTTTAGTATAAAGTCAGCACACCCTTTGCAGCTGTATCAGCTCCAATTCTTCAGGGGAGGCTTTCAAAAAGGTTGAGCCATATGTTTATTTGAATTTTTTACCATTCTTCCAAGAGTGCATTTGTGAGGTCAGACACTGATGTTGGACGAGAAGGCCTGGTTCACAATCTCCGCTCTAATTAATCCCAAAGGTGTGCTATGTGCTATGTGGCCGAGGTCAGGACTCTGTGCAGGCCAGCCAAGTATTTTCACATTAAACTCACTCATCCATGTCTTTATGGACCTTGGTTTGTACACTAGCGAGCAGTCATGTTGGAACAAGAAGGGGCCATCACTACATAGCTGAGAGCATGAAAGTCTATGCTAAAATATTAAGTTGTTCCTTTTACTGGAACTAAGAGGCTGAGCCCATCTCCTAAAAACAAACCCAAACCATAATCTCCCCTCCACCAAAATTTATACTTGGCACAAAGCAGTCAGACAAGTACCGTTCTCCTGTCAACTGCCAAAACCAGAGTCATCCATAAGAAAGTCTGAAAGTTGGTGACCTCAGCATCCATTGATCCCACTCTGTCATTTTATGTGGCTGTCGTTCCCAATCGCTTGCACAGGTGCCACGGTACCATGCTGGAATTCACTGAGCTCCTGAGAGCAACCCATTCTTTCACCAATGTTCTTCAGTCTGCATGTTTGGGTGCTTGATTTTATACACCTGTGGCCATGGATGTGATCGGAACATCCGAGTTCAATTAGTTGGATGAGTGCATAACTTTGGCAATATAGTGCATTTGCCTAGGAACTCATAAATGCAACTATTAAGTTTCAAAAACTAAACGGAACTGAACACCTATGGTTTCTATGGTTTAACGCTGATTTGTGAAATACTAATTTAAATTAAGTAAGGTTTGAGCTGTCAACACATTTTTTAAAGATACCAGCACTAGGTCTGCCCAGTCTGCTCATTCACTTGATCAAAGCCCATAGTCGGAGTATCTTACATGCCAAACATTAAGTTCAAAACATGAAGTTCATGTAGCTGCTATACGTTCATGTAGCTCATGTGATCAAAAAGATAAACGAGGGAAATCTGATTGGTATGCATTACCTGTCCATCAATCTTCAGGTAACCTGTCTGCTTCATAATTTCCTGTAACTTCTGGTCTATTTCAGCACTGCATACACATGACATTTACTTAAGGCATAGCATATAGTAAGATACAGTTAGTACATTGCACAAATTCATTTGAAAATCCACAGATTCAAATTTGCCAACATTGGAACGCATGATTTATAGGAAAGCAAGTCATTTAATAATGGTTTTATTGGTCCCTATATTCTGTTATCTAATAGTCAGAACCCCATAGGACCAACACACATTAGGGACTAGTAGGGTGGTGGATTATTCAGCACTGCAGTGCAAGTGACGTGGTGGTGATGTGTTGCTGTGCATTCTGCTGGTACAATTGAATTGATCAGAGCTGCTGGAGTTTTAAAACACTCTGTTCCTGCATCTGCCATCTTCTAACCCTTCATCAGAACGGTCGCGGTCTACAGGCTACTAGTGGCTAGACATTTTGGTAGGTAGAATATTTTTAGTCCAGCAGTGACACTGAGACACTGTTTAACAACTCCATCACCAGAAAGTCTGATCCAATCATTCCAGCCAAACACTAACACACCACATCAATGTAGCTGCAATACTGAGAATGATCTATCTCCCAAATAGCACCTGGCCTATGGTGATTCAGTGGGGGTCCAGACCATTACAGTAAAACTGGGCCCTGAACAGAGCAAAGGGAATTAAAGTATGTAAAGAAACAGATGGACTACAGAACTACAAAATGCCTCTGTATTGTAAGTGGCCCTGACAAAATAAACAATGAGTGTAGAAACAAGTAAGTGTACCTAATAAAATGGCCAATGAGTGTATATACGTGTGTATAATAGGGGTGTAACAATAGGGGGTGTCTCAGCTCACGATACAATTTTCTTTATTGAATTGACATTCAATAAAAACATTTGGATTTTATTTCTGAAATCAATAAACAATAAAAAACAATGCCCACTTACTGTAGGTTTTAAAACAAATTTATAAATCATAAATAAATGACCAAGTGGGATCTTAAATTGAAAATGAGACCCTGCCTTCTGAATGCAATAAAGTTATGGGTGTGCATACAGAAGAATAAGCATCTCCGTGATTACATCGTGACATTGACACATTGCAAATCGTGATGATGATTCATCATCATCATGGTGCATGGTTACACCCGTAGTGTATACACATATATACAAGTAAATAGTATATTGTAGCATATTGGCTTACTTCTCCAAGCTCTTCTGAAGACCACAGGGTGGTGTGGGTAACGTGAGCATGTGTCGTGGTCTGCTGGGGTACGAATGGTGCTGTGGTGAGCTTTCCGAAGAAGAGGAGCGGCTCCCACCATCATTAACCAATGGTAACTGTAATGCTAGAAAAAGGAGGACAGATGGAACAAAAGAAAGAGTAAGCCAATCAGCCAAAAGTGCTAGATAGCATGTCCTGGTTTCTGAGTTACATGCATTCCTTCATTCCAGAATTCAAATATGATCAGTCAGTCTTCAACCAAACCTGTTAAGTACCTTGAAGAAAATGTTACGCTAGAAAATAGTTGGTGAACATGAATACGTGTAATTTGTCTGATTGATTATGTTTAACTCCTTGTTAGCGCCTCATCCTTATCATGGCAGGAAAGTTCAGGTCAGGAATTATTTTTTTCTAAAGATTTGTCTCGACAGGTGCAACGGCAGTCACTGAAGTTAGCAATTTGGCATTTCTTACATGCATCTGAGAAAAGGAAACTCAAGTAGATGAGGGTTTTGTCTGATTTTTAGTTCAACTCTAACTGGTATACTTTATTTTTACTTTGTCAGAGAGCATTTTGAGCTGCTGTATCACTTCTAAAATGCACTGCTACACTGGTATTTAATATAATCTTAATAGGGAAATTAAGTAGATTTGTATGGATCTAGCCCTGAGCTGTGCAAGAGATGAAAAGCCTTTGAACCCCATAAATTATAGCTTACAACTTTCAAGTAACAAAAAAAAAACAAAAAACAGTTCAATTGAAGTAATAAAAAATGAACTACAAAAAAACTAAAAAACAATGATTGGAAGTGATCAGCTGACCGATTTACTCTACTTTTTAGAGGTACCTTTACTTTATTTAAGATACATTTTTCTACCAGTTTGGTCAACAAGATTGGGGAATGTTTCCCCATTCTTTTTGGAATTGTTCGAGACAAGCCAAATCTCATGGTAAGCTGCAATGGAGCTCTTCTGCAGTCCATCTGCAGACATTTAATCAAATTTAGGTCAAGACAATGTCAAGCACTTTCCCCTTCCTAGCTTTAAACCCCTGCACACAGAAATGTGTTTAGCATCACTGTTCTACTGAATGGTGAACAACCTGGTCATCTACAGCTGTCTAGCAGAGGGCAACAGCCCTCAAGAATTTGGATGTGCTTGGTAGCATCAATTTTAATTTCAATCCTGCCCAATCCTTATTAAAGAAAAACACCCTGAGCATGCGAACACTGGTTATTCTAAGAGGCTGATCACTTGTCCACCCAGGTATTGTAACAATTAATTTTTTCAAAATGTTGAGGTTTATAATCAGAAAATGAATTTATATTTTCAGAGCATAATGTAAAAAAGGTCAACATTTTCTGTGGCATAATGTTGCATTTATAGGTCTATTATTTATACACAATCGTTTCTGATTACTGCTGCTTTTTAGAAATAATTTTAAATCAGCTTGAAATAGCCATTTTAAGCCTTTTGAAAAAGTAAATGTTGCTTCTGTAAATAATCAGCTATTTGAGCTCTTAAGATCTAGTAAAGTAAAAACTGATATACAAAATATAAAAATCTTGGCTAATCTGCAATATATCGGATAAGTGGTAAATATATTAGATATTTTACCAAAATTCTCTTTTAATGCATCTAACCTGAAAAAAATCTTAGGCAGAAAGTACCCTAAATAGAGCCACAATCGGGATTTTGTCCTAAGCTGTGAAATACAGTTTGTATGGTTTGTGCTTCCTATATTTAGGTCACTGTAATTCTAAAGTTTTGGCACAGCAGTGGGAAAACAGGTTATTGATTGCTGTCCATTAGATTTCCTTGACTGGAAAAGCTGCCTGTGGAAAGAAACCAGTTAGTGTTGGTTAGTCAGTGCAATCAGGCAAACAAGCCACACACGCGACTTAATCGCGCCTGCAGGACCCACTTTTGCTTACACCTTGCATCGGGCAATGAAAATGCCAGCCATTTGGAAAGACAGAAAGAAAGACAAACCCATTCAGAGGAAAAAGGTCATACTTCAAACCCAGCAACAACCAACCACGTTGGCTGCCCTGTCCGGTGCTGCATTAGATAAAGTGTGTATATATGCTCGCAACCGAGTCGTGCAGTTACAGCAATGTCATGCACAGTGTCCACCATCCATCTCAATGTGTTAATACATTCTCCAACCCAAACAGAGTCACACGCAAACACACGCCAGCTCTGCCACTGAAACACGCTCTAACAGAGAGAAAGGGGGGAAAAAGAGAGAGAGGGAGAGGGAGAGAGAGAGATAAAGAAATGGAGCGTTGAATGGATGAGCAGGAAACTGAATGGCGGGCCAAGAGTTTGCAAACTGAACATTTAGAATGGAACAACATTCAATTCAGGTAATGCCAGCATACAGTGAGATGGTCAATAAAGAAAGACGCTCAAGTGCGTTCAATGGATCCATTTTTGTGTACAGCGCTAGCAATGAAATGGAAGCATGATATTGAGACATCAGTGGGAAAGTTTACATTTAAAAGTGAAAATAAAAAATAAGAAGAAAACAGACCACTGCTGGTTCATGAGCCTATTCTTATCCTGATTGTTCTTTTCCAAAACCAAAGAGCTAGTTCTGAACTGGCCAAGTCGGTTAGGTTCCAGGTAAAAACAATTTGAAAAAATTCATGGCCTCAGTGTGTTTATGAGAACTGTAAAAATAGCATAATTAGTGCTGACTTCTTCAAAAAAAGCTTAATTGTAGCTGGCTTTTAATTAATATAAAATTGTTTAGGGCTGCACAATTTAAATGAGCTACACAGTAATTTTCAGTGATTCTAAAATTTAATTTTTGTTATTGTGTGAAGGTTCTACTCTTAACCCGAGAACCAATTTGTAAAGAGGTTTACAGGTTTTATTTCAGCGAATTAAAAAAGAGTGAAAGACAAAAACTGATAATGAACTGCAATAACAGAAACAAAGACAGAAGATGTACAGAGTGATTGCGAGAGAAAGTGATTCACTGTATGTGGATCACTGAGATGAGAGAGGGATGCAGTGGCAGAGGATGATTTAGTGAATGGTACCTGCACGCTGGGAGGGGGCTGGAGCAGGACTGAGCTGGATCACGATGACTAAATACAGGAGAGAAAATACACACGCTCATTACTGATGGAATAACAGTCGTTCTTTCTCTGGCTTACACTCTCATACACAACTGCTTCAATTCACTTACATTGCACTCATTCACATGCACTGCATACATCAGAGAATCTGAACTATGATCTCCTCCCATCAGGAAACAAGCCAGTACAAATCTCCCATGGAATGTGGATCAATATTACGGCCAAATTTTACGTCTGTGCCTGCAAACTTCCCAACCTTAAGTGCACTGTGTGCAAACAACAGCATTTCTTATTAGCAAGTGGACCGTGGTTTTTGTACCGGTAGTTGTATGCATCAAACCAGAATGTACAGATAACGAGAAAATGATGAGAGAGAGGCTAAAGGGCCATGTATGCGCCATTTAACGTCCATTAGAGATCATGAGAATTTTTACATGCTTCTTACATGAACTTTGATATTTACGTAATTGCAGACAGTTTGAACTCCGGATATGTAAAGTTTTGTTTGATCAACTTGATTTCCTTTGGTAATAAACATGTCCCACATTTCAGGCATGCAATAGAGTGCAAACAAAGTTGGGATGGAGTAATTTAGCTAGTAATTAGGTAAAAAAAGTAAATGCATGATATGATTTTAAACAGGTGATGGCATAACCTGTCAACAAGCGATTGTAATCATGATTTGGACTGTGGTAGCCAAGTGGTTAAGGTACTGGCCTCTGGACCAGAAGGTACAGGGTTCAAATCCCACCTCTGCCAAGCAGCCACAGTTGGGCCCTTGAGCAAGGCCCTTAACCC
>JAUZSU010142993.1:0-15330 GCA_034780255.1 Parotocinclus maculicauda | reverse complement strand
GGGATAGAGAGCGAGAGAGAGAGAGAGAGAGAGAGGGAGAGAGAGGGAGAGAGAGACAGAGGCAGAGAGACAGAGGCAGAGAGACAGAGGCAGAGGCAGAGAGGCAGAGGCAGAGAGACAGAGGCAGAGAGACAGAGAGACAGGGGCAGAGAGACAGAGAGAGAGAGAGAGACAGGCAGACAGACAGACAGACAGAGAGATACATAGAGACAGTGAGAGACAGAGGGGGAGAGAGGGAGGGAGATAGCATCTACTGAATTCTGTGAACACTATCCCCTAGTATCCTACACTCACTTCTTATCACTCTGACTGCAGACACCCTTAAGGGACGTACACACACACACACACACACACACTAGGTACGTGCACACATACAGAAACAGCGAGGGATGAATAAATAGAGTAGGACATAAAATAGAAACAGAGAGACAACACACATCTACTATACAGTGCATTCCCTTTAACAAACACTGTTTGAACCAATACTAAAACAATACTACACACAGGTGGATTAACTGCTCATTATTGCCCTTATACGCAAATAACTGACTGAAGTTGTCTAATGTTTCTGACAAAGAATTTACAGCAATGTTTTATATGTAAATATATTTAAATATCGCTATATTAATTTTTTTTATTTTCTAACCTTTTTTGTATTATAATAATAACTACGTATTTGTGGTGTATCATTGCTAAAACAACAAACCTAATGGTGGCCTAAGATTTATGGGCAGTATATTGTAAGGAACTCATATTATCATGGGCCACATGGCACTGCTACCACTGCTAGACATGCTCCTGAGCAGGTTTCTTCTATTAAAGAAGCCTAAACAGTTTTTGCCAACGCTGGATGGAGAGGACGATGGTGTAGACTTTGGACATGCTTGTGAACTACATTACCCAGAAGCCCCAGTGTGTCACATGGTGTGGATCACGTTAACAAGGTGCACTAAGTCTTTACGAGTTGCACCTGACAGAAATGTTTTTTATACTGGCCTAGAGCCAACGTCAGTGCAGTATTTTTACGCGAGATGCTGCCGGTAAATGGTTTGATTGCGTGTCTTTGTACATGAGAAATGAAATAACACTATATATTTGAAATTTAAGAGAATATTTCTGACAAAGCTTGCCAAAGATGAGAGAGTGGGATATGAAAGCAAGAAAAAATAACTGAATTGATTAGGAGAGGATACAAAATGTAAGAAACTCTCAACGCAAAGCACCAGAGAATAATGAATGAATGTTGACTGATGTCAAGGAAGTTCTAGTTGTGGGAGGAAACCTGGAAATGTTAATCTGGAAATTCTCTATTTTGAAAGAGGGAGGTTGTTTGTTCAAGCCATTTTGAGTTCCTGGTTACTGCCAGATACCATTTTGAGTTCAGGTTTTGGTTTAATTTCCCTGCCATTATCATCGCCACTCCTTGTAGGTGTGCATGTAAGAGCAGTCACCTCTCCTAATCAGTGGTGCAGATACAGAGTGCAAGCTCTTCTGAGATCCCAGGATCAAATCCTTAGGCACAGTTGCACAAACACACACATTTCCAATTCCCTCCCATGAACCCTTTTGTTCATTATATATAAACATTTTGAATAATAAGGGAACTCTGGTTAAACGATGAAGGCTGGATTTGCCTCCAGGTCCCACAGACAGTGTGGCCAGAGTCTGTGCTTGGGTGCAAACCAGCATGAGAAGCACAGTTTGAATGCCTGAATCATAATGTAGCTGTATTATGTGAATGACTACATGACCACCAAGACCACCAACATCGTAGTAGAGCATGTCAGTAGAGAGGTACTCGTACATTGTAGGTGATAAAATTGTAAGATGCTTCTGTGTAAGCACCTATATCATGTTAATTGTAAAATATGAGCACCTACATCATGAAGTACTTATACAAAGCTGTTATCAATTCAGTGTTACTACACCAATCAGTCTGGCCCTTACCTGCCTTTACCAATGATATATTATAAATGTCTAATTTGATGCTTTTCTATAAACTTTCTCCAGCCATTCGTACAACCTGGGAGCTTAAATATTGTGGTATGTAATCGCTGTTCTCTATTATTCTCCAAATGAAAGTTAAATATAGGCTTCCATTTTTTCTAATTTGATTTCAAATTTCTCTTGAGCTCAACAGGATGCCTCAAGCAACTGTGTGTAAATGACTTTCAATCAATTGAAACCTGCAGATCTGACCCATCGAAGTACGTTTGAGTGTAGAATGAACAGAATACTACACTTGGTCCTGGGTGACTCAGCGTTTCAGTGATCCAGTCCCAAACATTTAAAGCAAATTTCAATATAGGAGCGCTCACCATCGAATAAATGCCTTGGGGAAATCTTGGCAATTTAATGAGCATGATTCTAATTAATATTGCCTTTCTCCACTTAAACCACTAAAGCGAGCTGCCAAAACCTGTAACTCAATCTGGGTGATGTTTTCTCACAAAAAAACCCTAAAGAACTTTTCTAAGGCATGGCAATAAATTGCATCCCATCACAGTCTGTGAGAAGATTTTGTGTCCTGTTAGTGTTACAGTAAAGAACTACATTTGTAGTTCTTATAATATCTTCTTATAATATAAGATGTTTCATGTTAAAAAAGATGGTACAAATTCAAATTGACTTTATAATGTGTTTATATTTTTGCATATTTTGGACTACTACTTAGAAAGCTATAAGTTCATATCCAGTGCTGGCCAAAAGTATTGCTACACAAAGCCACATGAGGCCAAAAGTATTAGGACACAAACTGATATAAGGCCAAAAGCATTTGGGCACAAAGCCTCATGATGCATAAAGTGTTTGGACATGAAGACACAAGGCCAAAAGTATTTAGACACAAAGCCACATAAGGCCTAAAGTATTGGGATACAAAGCGACATGAGGTAAGAAGTATTGGGACACAAAGCCACATAAGTCCAAAAGTATTGGGACACAAACTGATATAAGGCCAAAAGTATTTAGACACAAAGCCACATGAGGCCAAAGGTATTGGGATTCAATCAGACATTAAAAGGTTAAAAGCATTAGAACACAAAGACACGTGGTCAAAAGTACTGGGACATAATCAACATTCTTACTACTTTAAGCACTATTTTAGATCTAGTTTAATTTAAGGTGCAGTGGTGGCTTGGAAAAGTTGTGAGTTTAAATTCCAGCTGTAGTGGAGTTTGTGTTTTTGTGAAATTGTATCAATCAAATTGGAAAGTATTAAGCTGTGAGTTTAAATTATGGCTCAAACATGATGCTAGTGGATGGGCCCTTGTGCAGGGCCCTCAACCTGATCAGACGTCTACGTCTACGCCTGATTGTGAATGACTGGCATTTTTCAGTTCTGTCAATCTCCCGCTTTCTAATGGAGCATGAAGGCGAAGCTTCCCTAACATCACCTCTCGTCGGGCCCCCACAAGTTGGTAATTTAAATATGCTGTCCTCTAAGATCTGCCTATTCAAGGTCTTCTGAAATACTCTGGTGCACCCCTCCCATGCCTATCTCCCTCAAATATTTAATTGGAAGCAGTAAACCCCTGATTAAATAAAAATGCACTTTGAAGAGTGCAATATGAGCTCGGAGAGTAATTTGAGTGAGCGAGGGAGCAAAAGCAGGATAGAACGAAGGTAAAGGAGCAGAAGGGTGCAAAGAAATCTTCAATTACTGTGCGGAGACCTTGCCAGGCTTTCCTTTTTTTTATTTCGTTCTTTTGATTCAATAGGCCTTAAATATTCAGGAGCTGTTTCTGGAGACTAATGAATCCTCTTCTTGATATTATTCCAGTGCAGGGGAATATTACAGAAGGATGGTGGGTGCATTTCTAATGGAGTATAATACCATGTCTGGTGGTGAGGAGAATCCTTGAAATGGCATTGTCCCCATAAGCCCCCCCTCTCCCTGCCAAACCCCCTCCTTTCAGAGCTCGTGCCATCTGCAACGCCTCTAGAGGAACAGGCCAGCGTGGTCCTTCTAATCGATTGCCGTGGAAGGAAAAAGGGCCAGCTCGTATGTGTTGCATGTGTAGAATTCAGTGTGGAATCGATGGAGCGGAAAATGCATCAAGCCCATCCTTACACTACCTTGTAATCATGCAAAGTTGTTAATGTTAGTGATCATGCTGGTGCCTATACAGACTTTTGGAAGATTTGAAGTCTATAGTTGTGCCTCCAGCTAATTAAATTAAATACTTACACATACACAGTACATTCAGACTAAGGCTGGCTCGATACCATTTTTTATGCCCGATACCGATATTGATACAGCACATTTGAATATCTGGCAATACCGATATCATGCTATATACGATGCTACCACCTCTTGCATACGTTGCACTCGGCTGTTTTACTTTTGACATGACATGATGGCCACGCTGCTGGTTAACAGTTTTAACTCAAGCTCCAGCTATTGCTCATGTGACACATCTCTGTTTGCGACGTGCCGTCCAAATTGTACTAAAGCATTAACGTGATAGGAAAGATATCGGATTAAACTGTTTTTCCCCCCATCCGATCTCCGATGCAGTGATTTTGCTACATATCGGGGCGATACCGATACAGAATATCGGATCGATACAGCCCTAATTCAGACCCTTCCACTTTCACATTTAGTTATGTTGAGGCTTTGTGCTTTCCATCAATCAGTTTCCCACCATCAATCTGCACTTCAAGCCCCATTATGAGAGCGTGAAAACAGATTTGTAGAACTTTTTGCAAATTTATTATAACAGAAAAAAAAATATTTTGCATATCCATAAGTATTCAGACTCTTTGCTTGACAAATTCAGCCCTTGGTGACCCTTTCTCTCGATCAGATGTTTGTCTTGATTTGAGTCTACCCATGGCAAATTCTGTCGATTTAATGCATACATTATGCAACACAGTTGGAAAACAAAAGATTTGCCGTCTTAGGTGCCAGTTTATGGTATTTATTCTTAAAGCTATATAATGTCACCTTCCAGATAAGTGTGAGTACTTGTAGGACAGCAGTCCAACAGGACAGAAGTGCAATAGGAGAGAAGCTCATAAAGAGATTCTGAATTAGCAGTCGGTGGTGTTGGGTGAAATGCAAACTGCCCGTAAGTATAGAGTATAAGGGAGTCTGCCAAGCCTTGAAATACAAGCACTGAAGGTTACAATAATAGATGCCAAGAAATGTCATGGGGGCACCAAATATTCCCACAGCACCATCAGAGCTAAAACAGAAAAGCATGTGCTTATAGATCACTGTGAGGACCAAATGGTTCCAAAACAATTAAAAGATCTGACATTTTGCTGTTCCCAATTAGAAAATGTTCTTATTTGCTAAATGAAAACTTTATTTTGGACAACGATCGGGCTTGTTGTATGTCGCTTTCACCCTTTGATGGCTGTTAATGACAAGGTGGCGTTGATCCTAATCAGTCACATTCACACCAGGCCAATTTAGAGTGACCAATTATCCAATGTCTTTGAGATGTGGGAAGAAACCTGAGTACCCAGAGTAAGCCCAGGCGAACACGGGGAGGACATGCAAACTGTTGCTTTCACACGCAACAGTTTAGTGCAGTAAAGAAAACAAATCCAGTGAGTGGCAGTTCTGAGGATGAAAACGCCTTGTTGATAAGATAGATCAACACAGAATGGCCAGACTGATTCGAGTTGACAGAAGGGCTACAGTGCGGTTGTGGTGCACTACATGATGAGCCTTGAGGCAGACAGGTTACAACAGCAGAAGTACACATTAGGTTCAATTTTTGACAGCCTAAAGTGCAGGATCACCTATATATATATATATATATATATATATTTGAAAAAAAGTAAAACTATATAGGGATGTGTGTGTGTGTACATATGCATATATATTTTTAAATAATTCTGGTGTGTGGCATGGTGTGAAACATGCTATTCAGACTGTAAAAGTTGTCCGTTGTGTCCCTGGCAGTCTGGTCACAAATTTCGGGTTCATTACTGGAAGATTTTAAGACGTTTCCCCGTTTTGGACAAAGCAAATGGGAAACACCAGCATGGAGAAGATAATGGAGTTGGCAACAGGGTGACCCGGTCTTTCCGTGTTGTCCTTCCTAGCTTCTTAATATTCTGGCGGACTCCCTGCCACTGTCCCCTCGCCGTCCTCCTGTCCTTTCACGCAGCTCTCCAAGAAGGAGATGAGACGTTGGGAGCGGAGACATGAATCATTAGGCTCCCTCTCCCGGGTCCATCGATTCTGCTGCCTTAATTGGCTTTATTAGGCAAGACGAAGGGCCTCTGAGAGACATTTCCTCCATCCTTCTCGTTCTATCTCAGTCATCCTCAGGAGAAACCCTGCCTAATTGTTTTCCCTCCGTATTTGGTGTCATTGTGGAATGGGGTCCTTGGGGATTATTAGCAACCAGAGGTCCCTCAATAATTCATCCGAAGCTATTTATATACAGACGGAGTCCTCTAAACTGTCCGACCGGGCTTATCGGCTAAGTGTAAAAGGGGCAAGAGGGAGCAGAAGGAGAGAAAGTGGATGAGAGAACGCGAGTGAGGCCCTTTTCAGTCGAAACACAATGACCTGTTTCTCTCGCTTTCGACTTTCAAGGTGATGCCTGCATTCTCTCGCCGGCTTCCCTGCCAAATTAACAAAAGCACCGTCTCGGGAATACGCCTGCTCGTGCTATGCTCATTAATGGCTTCTAATCTGTCAGATTCCCCCCCATTCAACGCAATTAAGACATTTGCTAGAACAAACATGGCCTGGCAATGAACTGCTAGGACACTAAACAGACATAACAGCATTTGTAAACACAGCAAACGCTGTAGCAAACATCCACTTCCAAAACTGGATAGTGTGTCAAGTGTCTAATACCTACGGCTGTGTTCAAAAGACATTATTTTCAGTTTTGCACCATTTGTATCGATGACAAAGATGTGTTGACCAAAATTACACTTTGTCATCCATCCAGAATTGACGGAATGTACTTGGACATGGCTGTGTGTCAACCACTTGAAGATGGTTCAGTCGAGGCTTTAGTCTTTCAAGTCGATGTTGACTGATGGAAGAACTACCTGCGGTTGGCAGCTCTCATCCAGAGCTTCAGAGTCCGACTCTAAAAATCTATACGCTTAACTCCCGGCAAGCCTTAGCCTGCCTCACTGTGGGCACAAGTCCAGTAGTTTTAGCTTACAAGCATCCATATACTGTATGAGTCTCCAGGTCACATTATTACTGATCACTGGTCACTTTCTGATATAGGAAAAAAGTGTGTTAATGGTGGGACTGCCACCATAAAGAACTGCCATTACTCTGCCATTATCAGCTCTTCTTAGTTTTCTTTTACTCTTTTAGTTTTCTTGGCAGAAGAACTCCCTTGTCTTTGGAATCTGAATTGTTGTTAGATGGGCTATAATGAGTTTTCCTCCAAAATCGAGCGGGTTTTATCTCCAGCTGAAGTTTTCCTCCTGTAGGGAGAAGGTTATGGATGACCTGTCTCTTGGTATGGGTCATTCTTGAACGGGATAAAGAAATTAACATCTATGGGCATCACTGACATGATCATTTACAGCTGTATTCATTTTTTTTATTGTATTCTTGCTTATTCTTTATTCTTGCTTATACTAAAAGGTACCAATATAAATAACGGTTATTACTAATATTAATCATTTGAAAAGGCTCCAGTTTCCCTACATTACTCTCATTACGAATTCACGTCATTACAAACAGACAGCTCATGAGCACACACTCACCTTTAGGCTGCTGCGTCCTGATATCAGTGTTTTTTTTTCTGGTGTAAATGGAAGGCGATGCTAAATAGCTCTGGTTGAGGAGCCTCTTGCTGCAAAGTGTTTCCATAGACTTCATCATTTTTAATATTTATGCCTTTGGCAGGCCAGCTGCTTGCTCGCGCTCGCTCTCTCTCCTTCCGAGTGAACCACACATTTTCATTTTTACATCTCCATTTCAAACAGATCATCAAACTGATTTGGGGTGTGGGTATTCCCAGCCTTCAGCCTTCAATCAGAAACCAATTTGTGTGACAATTTGCGTCCGCGGAGCTTCACGAGGATATCTAGAGGAACGCAAGCTCTTTATTTGATGGCTAGTCATGGCAAATTCATAATCAATACCCAAATCGAATATAAATATGGCGCATTCCCTTTATCTTTGTTCGATCATTATGCAGTTTTCTTTTGAGGTCTACATTAAAAAGTTATCACCCCCTCTCTAAGGGCTAAACTTCTATTCTATTTCTATTTCACTGAAACAATTAAACAATCTGGCATTCTTCCAGATGATCCACTAGTGCTGTTGTAAGGACTCAGATCTCATTTGACTTGTTAATGGTTCATTAAATATGCAAAAATGTCATGCTTAAGTTTGTTTCCGGCAGTGATTGCAATTTTTAGGGACCAAAGTTGCCCAACATTTTGTAAACACTGTACAGAAAGAACATTCATTACTCACGTATAAACGTAAGCAAGTATTTTTTGGGTATGTCTGTTATCTTTACTTGATTATTTCTGTAACTTAGTACCTTTTCTTTTTGTTACTACATTAAAATCCTAAGTTTTACTTCATACATTTTCAAAACAACCTTGTTGCTTCAGCTTTTATTAATCTGTTTATTTACCTATTTTATCCAGCTTTCGATTATTTTTCTTTATTATGTTGGCAATTCTATTCAGGTTCTAGGAACCTCTAGGTTTATACTTGCACGCGCCAAATATGACACAATCATGGTGGTTTCGCCTGACGAGCATCTTCCAGATTTTATACCTTGGTGCTTACCAATTTTTTTGGACACTTTACACAGTTGCTATTCATCAGACGTAAAGTCCCACAGCCCTGGGATTCTATAATAAATATAAGAAAAAAAGCTCTTCACAACATTTAGGGGATATTTAATTTTGAAATATATACTCATTTTTGTGAGCAGTATATTATATTTCTAAAGGTTTTGCATGAGTATTTAAACATTAAGCAGTGTTGAGCTGCTAAAAAATAAGCTGCAGTTTGTTTGCATAATTTTTTAACCTGAATCATGTAGTTGCATTATGTAACCTCGGTGTCACGGACACCTCAATATATGACATCCTGTTTCAAAAAGCAAGTTAGAAAGGCTTTTTAAATCGATATTATTTTTACTTAAAATACATGACACTGTACTTATCTGCTTCTTCTAAAATATAATATATAAGCCATACTTAGACTTTTACTTGATTATTTTTTATCAGAAAGAAGTACTTTTAATTAAGTAAAGAACTCTCTGGCCTTATCTGGAAAGACTTGAAATTCATACCTTGCAAGCAGTTAAGGGTTATGGAGTTAGTAGTGGCAGTGATGGGACATTAACCCTTAGCTTTCTGGTCAGTAACCTAATCACTGTGGCATCACTGCATTGCCAGATGGCATAACTGGTGTTACCAATTGCGTGCAAGCAACTGTGAGCAAACACAAACAAAGATAGAGCTTTGCCTGGGTGACAGTTTAGGTGATCAGAACCATGGAGGTCAGAGGCACCAATCAACACAAAGACTGTGGGAAAAGACCAAAGTAAAATCAAATGAGCTGTTGAATGGCTGGTCCAAAGTGACACCACTGTGACCCTGAAGCTCCATAATCATGACCAAAACACCTTTGTGTTTCACTTTGTTTTGTTTATTACCATTAAGAGAGAAAAGCCTAATGTGTAATGGATGGTAAAGTGCTAAATATTAACCCTTTCTTTAAACAATATTTGTCCACTCTGCTTCCATATATTGGTAGCATTTAGTGTGACTTCTAGTTGACAATTTTACAGTCTGAAGAAGCTTGATCAGGAATGAAATCACTTTTTTAAAGGGTGAACTGGGGGAAGAGGCTAAAATATGCTCAAGTTCAGAGATTGAAATGTAGATCAATGGAACAGTGTGGTGTTATGGGGTATTATGGAGTGAATAATGCATGTTTTGGATCCATATGACAATATGTTATGTCATTATACCATTTCTTAAAGAACACATGTAATGGTGGCCTACACTACAAGTCTACACTGAGAACAGGGGGCCGCTTTCAGGGTTTGATCAAAACCTGCGATGTCACCTCATGAGTTTTGTCATTAAAACTCTAGGACATAATTAACTGCACCATTACAGCTGGGTTAAGGTGACCATGGAGAGTGGTAAGTGTTGCCATCTTTAAACCATCCATTTTCTCCGGGGAGGACATTTAGTCCGGAGCGCTGCTGTTCATCATTAGGTCATGATGAGGACCAGACCATACTCCGCCCTCTAGTCATGGCTGAGTGGTCAGGGGGGTGAGGTGGGACGGACGATGCTGCTGGTCTGAGACCCGGTGCTGTGATTAAAAACCTGTGCTAATAAGCTCTGGCATGCAGGGGACAGGCTGCTGGGGTTAGCCTGGGATCTCTGAGGCCATTAAATTGCAAATGAGTGATAATGCACTGGCTCCCTTTAGATCATGCCCCGCCGCTTCAGACACGAGGGTCTCACGTGCTTTCACTCTACACAAACCGGTTAGGTTCAGGCTGGACGAGCCCACCGGTCGCACAACATCTGCATTCCTTCTGCGATCTGTGAGGATTTATTCTTGACATCGCTGGTTTATGCTTTCGATGCTTATTCTTAAGCTTTATCTGCAGCTAGTAGCACCTGAAAAGTCAGATTAGGAACAGATTGTTAAATACGGCCCAGTTTTGTACATGACCAAAGCCAACTCGGGAATCCCATAGGTAAGCAGAATTCCATGAAAATGCCCGGGGACATAAAAACTACAACAGAAGCACAATGGAGTATAGTTGAAAACATAAAGAAGCACAATTTATAGTTGTATGTGCATGTTTACTTTTTGCTTTTTTATGGTAATGTTATTTTATTGTCCAACTTCATTATAGAAATGCTTAGTAAGTCTGGTCTGGGAATATAAAACACTGTATGGTTCTTTGAGCTGAAAAAAAAAACAGATGAAAGTGATTAGTCTATTGATATAACTGGTTAGGTTAGGTTATCCTTATTGTCCTTAATATTAAGATTATTATTAACCCACTTAATTAATATATTACTTTGCCAGATACATTAGCTGCTGATGAAATGACAAACCTAACAACACAGTCTGGTACAGAAGGTTTTATTAAACACACGTTTTCATTAAGCACATGCTGTGCCAGCGTGAGCAGACTGAATGTTGGGCTAGAGCTGACCTCCTTAAAAGTTCCAAGATGATGAAATTGAGGACGTTTCTAACAGTTAGGTCAATTACATCTGCACTCTAGAACAAGAACTGGGGTTGGGGGGCACTGGAGGGGCCAGCGATTTTAAAAAGCCTTGACGGCGCCGCTGACTTTTTAACCCAGTACAGGGAACAGAATTTGGTTAGGGTGGCAAACTAAATTCAGTGACACACTTTACACATTATTGTGCGAAAGCAATCACTGTAATCACACTCTTGTGTTGTACGGTACGTACAATAATCTTGCACAAAATACCTAATAAGACAATTTAGTCAGGAAAAACATAGTCATAAGCTTATAATTAATTAAACTCTGCCTTACACTATTCTCTACATGAATGTATCGGCACAGATGCCTGTACACTCTGTACCCAGTCCTGCTGCTGCTGCACCGGAAGGTCATTCTGAACACAGGGCCACAATGGTCACCGAATAGTGCTTGAATCTTTAAAAAAACGTCATCTATAAATTACCACAGAGGACAGGGGGTCATTGCTTGTGTGGAGACTGGCCAAAAGCCATCAATCTGCAGGGAGGGTGACATCTGTCACTGGGACTTCCCCTCCTCTCCCTCGCTCTCCCTGCAACATTTTTCTTCTTCCTGTTTCCATCCTTATCAAAAGGTCCATTTCTGACACGTGCATGTCCATTGTAGGTTTCTGATGGTGAGCAGAGTTGTTTCTGGTAAATGGTAATGATTTCTTTGACTTGTGCCACAGCAGCCCTGGTCAGACCAGACTGTCTGCTTCTGCTGTAAGATTTGTCTTGGTTTGGGGTGTGTGCTATGCACCATATATATATATATAATGCTCACAAAAATTAGGCGACATTTCAAAATTAATATGAAGCGATTAAAAAAGAAGCGTTTGATGTCTTTTTCTTTAATCAAAATAATCAAAAAAGTTGTTGCAAGATTATGCAAATGAGATGAAAACTCGATTCTCGTGATTGAGCAGAACAGAAGCATGGCAAACTGGACCAGAGTGCCCCACATTGACCGTTAGGGTGTATGGTCACCCAAGAGTGCCAAAACACACTGACAGTGATGGAGCATGGACAGAATCAGATTGTCCCGCAGTTCTTGTGGGATCCTCTTCAGATTCATTGTGAAATATCCTCTCATTTTTGTGAGCAGTGTATTGGCTTGGCAGATACATCAGCCGTTGTTGTAAAGTAGTTATGATGGCAAACATAACTTTAATGCTGAAAGTTGCATTAAACACAAAGTAGAGAACTGAGCTCTTAACTCAGGAATTCCAGATAAAAAAATAAGGCAGAACAAGTTAAGTGATTAACAAATATAATCACTCGTCAATCTTTCAAACTTTGTTTTGTTGTTGTTGCGTCAACTTCTTTTCTTTTCCAAATAATGCAAATGTAAATCGACCCAAAATGTTGTGCTGTAAAATTGTTATAGCACTATAGCTAATGGGCTAATGGTAAAAGCTACTGTACAAAGCTAGTAGTTCCTAAGGACCTGGGTTTGAAGCTCAGACTGGGTTTGCAAAGTCAAACGATGTGGTGCCGCATATCTCAACATAAACACTAAGACCCCGTTTATACTTTTATATTATATCCAGGTAAGTTGGCACCACAAACGATCATAGCTCTGACAAAGTAAGTCTAACGTTTTCCAGATACAGTGGAACCTCGGAATTAGGATGTTCAAATTCGGATTTGTTTTACTTTGAATCAAATTTTTGAATCCCCATAAATGGTCACATAAATAGGATTAATCCATTCATTCATATTTCTTCCATCTATATTCATGTGTAATTCATTATTAAAAGCAAACATTTAAAAAAATATATATTGTATTCAATATAAATAGCGAAGATCAGACTGAGAGTATCTTTGAAATCGCACTCTACCATTTAGTGTTTTATATGGGATGTTGCCCATTTTGTAGTGTTGTCTGATTTCCCCCTGAATAGTGTTCTGTATAGAACTATCTATGTAGTGAGCAGTGAATGAGTAAACCAGTGGACCGTTTCAGACACACCCTAAAGCTTGGTCATACGCATACAAATTTTAGGTCTCAATTGATGTAAAGTTTTTTGTACAAACATTTTTGAAAGGATTGTTTAATGTCTGAATTGGCAAAATAAAGAAGCTTTCCAATTCTGTGGTTCCAATGTAGCTACCAATGCTGCTAATGCTGTCCATTATATGTAATCATTTGAGGCTGATGAAGCATTTGCTCATGTGCGGACTGATCTCAGACACGAAAAACAAACCGAAACATATTCTTCAACACCCACACACTAAATGTGGTACAAAGATATGAGACTTAATGACTCTTATGAGGTCTGCGAGTAGACGATATTAAAAGCATTTTGGTTTTAATTTAGCCCTTACCAATTCCCACACATGCTATTTTTCAGCATGCTTGCTTTAATAAGCCCTGTTTTGTTTAAAGAGACCCCTATCTTCTTCATGTAGCAGCCTGTAGCCAGCCCTGCACAGCAACATTAAGAACGCTCTGCAGAGAAGCTTTCGAGTTTTGCCTCCTATAGTTGATATCAAGCTTGCTTGACTCCGGCAGCTTTCAATCCAATAAATATTCCAACATTAAAATCCTATTTACATTCCTGCAGTAAGTGGGGAAAATCACTAATGAGGATTTATTTGATGACAATGCTTCCATTAAAAAATTCATTCCCCTATGAATAACAAATGCATTATTTCAATAGACACCAAACTAATTATGAGCTCATAATGCTGTACTTTTTCATAGCACTGCGAGTCTGTGTGTATGCGAATGGCACGGGTATTTGGTGGATGAGGACATGGTCCTAAATATCACACACACACACACACACACACAAACACACACACATGCTCTTCAGGATTACAGGGTTGCAGGTCTTGCTCAAGGGCCCACACTTTCTGAGATCTTGAAGAAAAAATTAATAAAAATGAATAATTTTAGGTTAAAAGTCACTGGGCTGACTAGTTAAATTATTTCCATTGCAATACTGGAGGTAAATATGACTAAAATCTCCAGGATTATGCTTAAGACATTTTTAATATTTAACATATTGTTTAATACCTGTTGAGTTATCCTTATTACATATTGAGAACATTGATGTACATCTGAGAGATTTACAGCAGACCTTAGCACTGACAAATAAAACACACAGTACATACAATATTTCTAATACGTATAAGACCAAAACTAAGCATGTTGTTTTGGTATATAAAAATTATTACATCAAATGTGATGCTACTGATGTGACATTTATGCATTATAAATGTGAAATCTTGCAAAAAATGTTTTTTACAGAGTACAAAAATCAAAGTGTTACTATTATCCTGAGCTCCAGTGCTAGCATACATCCACTGCTTTCCCTATAAACTGTTTTTCACTTTTAGTCGTTATTTATGGAGCTTTATTTACTTAGATTGGTCCCTGAGAGCTCCTACAGCTCTTTTGTGTAAAAGGCTAACATTTTTAAACCTAAGGTAGAATCCATTGCTAATCTCAGACAAAGTTTAGTTGTGCTTTCAACCCCATGGTGCTAATTATCATCAGGTTCTTAAGTGGATTTGTGTGAAATCTTTTTTAGATTTCCTTTATTTCATCTTTTTATATTTCTGTTTGTTTGCAGGGTAAATTTAGCTGCCTTTTCAAGTAGCAGAGAAAATACACCGAGGTGCATAGTTAGTGGCTGACTTAAGGGAGAATTCCACCTTTAGAGAGTTTTTCACTAAATATAGATATCCAACATCTGCTGTGGCTCAGGGGTAAATGCCAGTTGCTGGAAACAGCAGTTCTTGAGAATCTGGGTGCGAACCTCAGACCGGACTTGCAACATGACTGTTAAGTGGTGTGGCTACGGTACACTGTGATGGACTAGTTCCCTAAATCCACCCTAATATAAAACAATGTTTCTATAGTATAATCATATCTCAATTTCTTGTTTAAATGTATGTTTTTGCTATTTCTATGTGAAGCGTCATTGTGTTCTACTACAAATTTATATATAAATTACACTGCTCATTTTGAAATACAGTCGATTCCGGTTAATCGGACTACATCGGGACGTGATGGTTTTGGTCCTAATAACCGGCTGGTCAGATTAAACGAACATGCCCTATGTTACAAGACGGGACGTGCTATGTAACATATTAAATGTTTATTA